>VWZK01011716.1:80417-122603 GCA_013396935.1 Baryphthengus martii | reverse complement strand
CAGGCTCAGGCTCAGGCTCAGGCTCAGGCGACTCGCGGCGACGCGCACAGACCACACGCACAGCGCGGCCGAGGGCGGGAAAAGAGTGCAGGGGCGTGGCCTGTGCTGGGGTCACGTGAATGTGCCGAGGGTCGCTGGGAGGCGGCGGGGAATCGGAAGGGGTGGGGCTGCCTCAGCCGCGCGCTCTTGGGGGGGTGGTGTGTGGCTATAGGCCTTAGGATTGTGACTGCCCTGGCTGTTCTCGGACTGTGTGACTGTACGCCAGGAATGTGACTGTACCCCAGCTGTTCCCTGGCTGTGTGGCTGTACCTCAGCAGTGTGACTGTACCCTGGTTGTTCCCTGACTCTGTGGCTGTGCTTCAGCAGTGGAACTGTACCTCAGGAGTGCAAATATACCCTGGCAGAACCCCTGGGCAGCTGTAGCTTTGTAGTGCCCCTCCCCGGGCTCTTGTGCCCCAGCAGTGTGACTGTATCCTGGTGGTGTTTCTGGGAGTCTTTACCTCTGACATACCCCTCCTTACACCTGAACCTGGTATCGAGGCTGTACCCTGCCTCGGTGCCCCTGCCATACACGTGTCCCTTGGCAGTGTCCCTGGTATCCTAGTAGAGTGACTGTATCCTGACAGAGTACCTGTACCCTGGCCTAATGCCTACAGTATGCGAGCACCCCAGCAGAGTACCTGTACCTCAGTGATGCCCCCAGTGCGCTTGTATCCTGGCAGTGCCCCAGTATACCTGTACAGCAGCAGGGTGGCTGTGCCCTGTCAGTCTTCCAGCGTGCCTGTCCACACGTACCCTGGCCCGGTGCCTGCAGGGGCCTCCGGCTCGTCTTGTCCCTGACCCCAACAAGAAGGAAGTGGCTCCGGCTGTCAGCAGCGTGCCTCAGACGTGACATGCTGTGACACAGGGAAATGATGCCTGTACAGACAGCCCATGAGACAAACCCTCAGCCTGGAGCACGCCCTTCCTGAGCACCGCCTGTTCTCCCTCCAGTTCCTCGGCTCAGAGCGGGCTGTTTTCTCCTGAGGGTGTTGGTGCCCAGAGCTGGCACTGCTGAACATCACCCATCACAGGGACAGTCCCAGGCAGCCCGGTGGCTTCCCTGGGCTTTTTCCTGTTGTCACCGTCCCCTCATAAGGCAGAGGACAGCTCAGTCCCCAGCTTATAGGGACCTGATCTGCTGCAGTGGTGGCCCTGCCCGCCTGCCTTGCCTGCTGCTTGTGGGACCGGCCTGGCAGCTGGATGTTGGCTCAGCATCGTGCCTGTCTCTGGCAGTGTCCGTGTTGGGTAGCACCCCCTGCTTTGCTGCCAACACCTGGGGAGTAAAAGGACCCATCTGGATGCTCCTCCTTCTGCCGGGCAAAGGTGATCCGGAAACCCCAGTGCTGGGGCTGTGGGGAGCAGTGCCTGCATGGGGGCAATGGCTCCTGCTCGCCTGGACATGGCTGGGCAGAGAGGAGGGCTACACCTGCCGCTGCCTCTGCCTCTGCTGCAGCTGAGCCTTGCCGGCCTCGCCGTGCTGCACCTCGTGCTGGGTAAGGCTGAGCGGGATGCGATGCTCTCTGTGGGGTGGGTGGTGAGCGGGCAGCATGGCTCCCTGGGGCGGTACGGGGTGCTCCACCCGCAGCAGGCACCTGTGGGGTGCAGGGGGCAAAATGCTGTGGGTGCTGTTTGCTGTTTGCTAAATGGGACACAGAGGTGGGCTTACAGCTCCTCCTTTGTGTGAGGATGAGACCCTTCAGGGCAGACACCCACCTGGGCATGGGTGGGATCAGACCTTTGCCCTTTCCCACATTACTATTTAACCAGCTGCTGCCTGCAGCAGCTCAGGGAGGAAGCGGATCAGGGAGGAAGCGGCTCTCGGGGGCTTTGGAAGTTTCTGGTGGGATTGGCTGAAAGCAACTGGTGGCTCATGGCTTAGTTCCTCGTCGCCATGTGAACAGAGTCCCAGAATCACTGGGTTTATGCTGGGATCACTGGGGAGCTCAGCCTGGCATCTCAAAGTTGCCACTGCACAGGTACCCCCTGACAGAGGCCTGGGCAGCCAGGTCATTTTGTGCATCCTTTTGGAGAGGGTCACAGGTGCCCAGGCTTCCCCAAGAACAGCAAAGCTGCCATGGCACAGGGGGCCGTGTGGGCAGAGAGGACGGCCCTTCCACGTCCCTCAACCCCCTCAAGAGCTTTCGTGGGTTGTTGCATGTCTCAGACGCCTTGCCCTGAGCTGCAAGTTGGGATTTGTTTGTCGGTGGCCCCCCTGTGTGAGGCTGGTTCCTCGTTCCCATTATTTACACCCAGCGTTATCAGTTCCTGACTATCTGCATCAGAGAGGTTTGTGTAAACTGTTGCTACTGCAGTTCCAGCCCATCTCACAGTCACCAGTTCCCGTCTCACGGACACCAGTTCCTGCACAGCTCTTCCCGTCTGTCCAGTCTGTCTGACTTCCTCTAGGGTTGGATAAAGCTGGTGGAATGGGTCTTAGCACTGATGCCTACAGGAGTTTCTGCCTTGACACCAGGGATGCCCATGGCTTGTTCCTGCTTTGTCAGGCTGGAGGATTTATGTGTCCTGCCTTTTGCTGATACCCATCCAAGGATCCACATACTCGATCCTCACGGGACAGTGAAACCCCACTCCAAATATTCCGTGGCTGATGCATAGCTCTGGGTCCCTCAGTGAGGTCATATTGATGGTGGTGCTGTGTTGTCCCTGGCACAGCCATGTTCTCAGCCTTTCACTGCCAGGCCTTGCACACCTCAGTCTCCCACCTCTCCTACAGGGACCACAGCTATGGATGCGACAGCAACCATGTCCCCGTCTCACCCTACCTCCCTGACAGCCACGGAGACCTCGGTGCTGCTCTCCACCAGTGCCTTCACCACTGCAGCCACTGTCCCTCCCTCCAGCCCTGAAATAGAAGCCTCTACCCTGGAGACATTCAGCACATCCCTGGGGACCGAAAACACCTCACCTCCCACTATACCTCCTCCTACTGCACCAGAACCAACAGATGCTTCAGCTGAGCCCTTGACAACCCCTGATGCCACACCTGAGGCCAGCACGAGTGTCTCCGGGATCACCTTTGATCCCAGCCAGTCAGCAGGGACCACAGCCAGCACCACACCTAGCACCTCCACCCTGACTGTGGGGCCAAGCTTGAGCACCCCAACAACACCTGAGACCCCCAGTACTGCCACAGGTGAGTGCAACCATGGACATCTGGAGGACAGGGTCATGGCCAGGATGACAAAAGCCCACGGGGATGTTAGGCGTGTACTTGGGTGGCTTCGTATAGGTGGTTTCATGTAGGTGGCTTCATTTAGGCTCAGTCTGTCCCAGCTGTAGGACTTCGGGCACCTTTGCACACAGCACTAATGTCATGTTGCTTTGCCCAGGCATGGAGCCCTCTTCCTCTGACACTGACTCAACCCAGACCACAGAGGTTACCTCCTGCACCTCTGAAGACCTGCCAACGACGCTGCCTGTCTGCCCAAGCACCACATCCAGCACCAGTAAGTGCAGTGCCCGGTGGACATTGCTACCCACCCCCAGCACCGATGGCTTTGGGCTTCCAGGGGCCAGTGCAAGGGGTTCTGGACCCCATTGTTTTTGCTGTGCTCTCAATACTGATGCTCTATGGGACATGTGATTTGCTGTGCAGGTGGAGGATTGTTCTTCTGACAGTGCAGGGTGTCCAGGACACAACCTGAGAGGACATCCTGTATCTGTGTCAGCGATCCTGGGGAGAGACCCACAGATCCTTTGCCGCAGCCTGAGGTTTGCAGGCAATAACCAAAGCCACTTTTTTTTCATCCCTAGGTGCATCTCATGTCTTTCTGTCGCTGCGGCTAACCATCCCCCTGGACCTGGGGAACACTACAGTGCAGGAGCTGATGCTGTCCAAGGTGAGGTGTGGTAGGAAGGAGTGCCACTTTGCATCTGCCAATCACAGTCCAGTCAGCTGAGGATGATGTCCAGCAGCTAGTGGGAGGGGTGTGGTTTGGTCTTGCATTGAATATAACCCAGAGTCCTTTCAGATGAAGGGGAGATCCTCCTTTGGCTGCTGTGGTCCAGGATCAGACCCTTCCTAGGTGGGGTGCAGGGGCAGGAGATCCTCTCTAGCATGGTTTGATGGTTGTCCTCTCTCCGCAGCTCCGTGGGGACCTGCAGACAGCATTCCCATGTACTGGCCTGGAGGTGAAGTGGCGAGGACAGAGAAGGACCTGACAGCTGCTCCTTGCCTGGCCAGCACCTGTGTGGACTGGCAAAGCCTTCTGCTCCTAGCTCCTTACTCCATGGCAGTGCAGCTCTTTGGGGTAACCTGTACAGCTCCTCTTGGACCTGGGACTCCCTGTCCTTCACTGTGCACCCCAAGAGGACCCCCAGTGCCCCCCATGGGCTAGGGTGCCCCTGCCCATTCCCACAGCCTGTCTGTAGAGCCCGAGCCCTCCCACTAACCTGCACCAAATTTGGCTCCCATGGTGGGACCCTCTTGCTCCCAGTACTGCCGGGCCTGTGGCCCTGTCAGGCCCTGTGGGGCTGGGCTGTTACAACTGGAACTGAGCTGGCTCAGCCATGAAAGCCACCCTGGGGACTGATGGATGAGAGAAAGGAGACCTGGAGCCCCCAGTGCTGCTGTGCCCAGTGCACTCAGCAGCCCAGTGATGGTGACCTCCGAGGATTTGCAACCTAGGGAGGCTGTGGTGCCCGAGGTCTCCAAGAGGTGCTCCTTGACTACTTCACATTCAGAGGATGCCAAGAGGTGGCTCTGGGAAGGAGACAGGAGAGGAATAGAGGCCCCCTCTCTCACCTGAGCCCCATCCCAGAGCCAGCTGAGCTCCTCAGCCCTGCAGCACAGAGCGCGAGTGAAGCCAGAGCCCAGCACACCAGCTCTCCTCACCTCACCTGCGGTATTGCTGACGGGAGCCAAACTGGCTGGGCAGTAAAGGGAAACCCCACATTTTCTATGCCAACGTCTTTTTTTCCGAGTTGCCTTCCCCAGTTTTCAGCTTTACCATCCAGCAGAAGTACGGTCAAGGAAAACTGACTGAATCCCAAAAGCTTCACAGCAGAGAGACGATCTCAGGGCTATCTCCTCCTGGCGGGGGCCACTGCAGACGTTCCTGAGGACAACTTGTCACCCCGACAGGCTGGGGGTCCTCACTTTGGTGCTCTCTTCCCCGTGACACCCCACGGTTGCTGAGGCAGCTGTGCGCACTGTGGAGCCGTGGAAATCCCTTGGGCTGTGCTCCTTCCCTGTTTTTTTCCAGTCCCAAGCTAAGGAGACTGCTGCAGCATCTGTCCCCCTCCAGCAAAGTCATTTATTAACTGATTAATTAGCCAGATAAAATCCAACTGAAGCAATTATTAGCCTAAGCAAGTCACCTCGCCTGGAGATTGAAAACTGAAATAATTAGCAAAATAGCTGTGTTGCTCGTCAGGGTTATTTGCGGCTGCTCCTCTCTGGCAACCCTTGCTGCCCTGGCATGGGGAGGGCTGGGAGAGAGCATATGGGGCTGGGAGATGCCAAACCCGGGGACAGCTCCCGAGTTTCCAGGGTTGTCACCCAGCTGGGAAGGAGCCAGCAGCCAGATAGGATGGAGAAAGGCACCCTGGGGTCAGCCGGCTGCCTGACAGCTCCAAGGATCTGGGGGATGGTGGCTGAGCCCAGACAGTTCATCAGGATGCTCCCATCTGGGATGCCCCTCGCATCCCAGGGTTGCCCCTTTGCTCTCTAGGATGCTGCCTGGCTTTTGGGAACTTGTTTGGGTCATTGGCACCAAGAGACGTCCCTTAGCACCTGGGCAGGGATCTGGGGAGCAGGGCAAAGCCTGCCAGAAGGGGTCCCCACACCGGATGGCTGGTGGGGCGCTGGGAAAGAAATCCTCATGCTCTGCCTACGCCATGGAGTCGAGCCAAGAGTCCTCCCACGCCGCATCCCACTGGGCTGCTTTCTCCGGCTGTTGAATCCATAACTTCAGACCCCAGGACATGGCCAGGGGCCAAGGCCATGGTAATGAAGCCAAACTGCGTCACAAAGGGAGGAAAAGGTCCTGAAGTGCTGGGATGAAAAGGTGACCGGCACACTCACTGTCCGCTTGCCGGCACGACTGCCTTCCACCGTTATCATGGCTGGGGGGCGGTAGGGGGAGGAGATACTCTGGTCCTACTGAGCCCCTCTGTCCCCCAGGCTGGGCAGGAGAAGAGGAGCACAGTGGGGGAACACAGCTGTTATGTGGATGGTGGGCACTGCTCAGGCACTGGGGATATGGAGCTCTTGACAAGCTCCTGACACTGCCCATGCTCTCCATGACTGCCATCCTTGAGGATGCTGGCCACCACCTTCACCCCATGGCTCCTCATTTGCCAGGGACCCCTGGCCAGAAGGACCTTGGGAGGTTAGATCTGCATCTTGATGCTTTCCCAGCCCGTAAATCATTTCTCAGCCTCTTTGCTGTAACCCACTCCCATGTTGTACAGTGTATCAGCATTGTATAGAGTGCAAATCTTGTGCCCAGCAGGACTGTCACCTTCAGAGGGCCCAGCAGCATAATGGAGCACATTTCCCGAGTTCCTTGTGACTCAGTTGTCCCTTCTGGTGTCCCTTCCCGTGTCCCACTCCCCTTCACTCTTGCCGGTGGCTATAGCCCAGCTCCTGCTGTCTGGCAGGAGGGTGTTGCAACACGCCCAGCTTGCCAAGTCATCCAGAACCTGTGGGGTTGATGGATAACCCAGTTCCCCCTTCCACCACCTCTGAGCCCTCTCCAAATGCCCTTGCCAGGAGGCCGGAGTGGTGCTGGTAGGAGATGCTGGGATCTCCGCAGGGCTGGAACAACCAGCTCATTAATTCCAGAAAGGCTGATAAGGCAGTGTGCTGGACCATGCTGTACTGTGCTGGATGGTGCAGAGCCCCTGCCCACTGGGATTCATTGCATTGTCCCCTGGCTGCAGGCTCCTGAGGGGCTCCAGTGTCCATACAATATTTTGGCCCATGATAACTGTGGGTGACAGTTATCCTTGCAGGAGTTGGCGGCTCATTGATCTATCAGTGCTTATAAATACTTAATGGGTGAGTGTCAGGCAGATGGGACCAGTCTTTTTTTCATTGGTGCCCAGTTAGAGGACAAGAGGTAACCGACACAAACTTGAACATACAAAGTTCCATCTAAACAGGAGGAGGAACTTCTTTACTGTGAGAGTGACAGAGCGCTGGAACAGGCTTCCCAGAGAGGTGATGGAGTTTCCATCTCTAGAAACATTCAAAACCTGCCCGGGCATGTTCCTCTACAACCTTCTCTAGGTGAACCTGCCCTGGCAGGGCAGTTGGACTAGATGATCTCCAGAGGTCCCTTCCAACCCTTACCATTCTGAGATTCTGTAGCAGAAGGATCAATGAAAAGCCGCTTTCCAGGGTGGGAACAGGGGGTCATTCTCAAGTTGAGGGATGATCCATGGTGGTTGCAGGCTTTCCTGGGAGGCCGTGGCAGTGCCAGGGCAGAGGGATGAGCTCAGTTGGTCACACCTGAGAGTCTGCTGGAGGAGTAGCGGGAAGATGGGGCGTTTTGGGGACAGCATGGACAGGTGACACAGGGGTCTCCAAATGGTGCTCGTCCCAGTGCACCATGAGCAGGAGCTTGCAGTCAGGCTGAGGGTAAGGTGGGCTGGAAGCAACTTGCTTGAGCTGAGTTATTTTCCCCTAAGCTGAGCAGCAGGTTTGCAACAATCCCTGTGGTTGCCACCACATTTTGCACCACAAACACCAGCTGGAGCAGCTCTCTCCAGTGTCAGCACATATTCCCTCTCCAGGTGGCTTTCCAGAGCAATACGGCATCGTCAGCACAGACAGGAACGACTCTCCCACGGCGGGTTTGCATCCTTCTAGTCCTCAATCGGCCCAGGTGTGGTGACTGCTTGAGTCGTCACTAGCTGGATGGTCACCCTGTGATCTGCAGTGCTATTCACACAGGCCCTCGAAGCAACATCCTCCCCCACACCGGCTTCACCCTCTCACTGGCATTTTTGGTGGGCAGGCAAGCGTTCGTTTGTTCGTTCCGGACGAGCAGTGCTCTCCTCTGGTTTACCGCCTGTGCCCTGTTCCCGCTGTCGGGGGTAGTGCGTGGGTTTTCAGAATGGGGCTCTGTCGGCCATGACTTGGCCTCCCCTGGCATTTCTCCTGCCAACGCTGCCTGGCCGGTGGGTCGGGGTGTCACTTGGCGTGCCCTGCTGCTGCCGCCTGCCCGATGCAGGCTGGCTCCGGTGGGACATTGTGTACTGCCTAACACTTTACAGGAGTCGCCTGGGGACATTTATGGTTAAGAAGTGTTTAATTGATTACAAAACCATGTAGTGGTGGGGGTTTGCATAATGCTGTTCATGGGGGAGCTGGCAGCAGTTTTCAAGGTGGGGGGAGCAGGAACTGCTGCTCCAGAGGAAGGGAGAGGTGACCCAGGTGAAGCTCTCATGGAGAGGAAGTGATCAAGGGGATCAGGGTGAAGTGATCTGGGGGATCCCTCCAATAGGGGAAGGGATCCAGGGCTCCAGCCCCTGGGGATGCTGGTCCTGTCTTTAAGAGGAGCTTCCTGGCCCATCCACCCACTCCCAGCACCCTGGTGCTACTGTGCCCATACTGAGAAGCAGGTTTAAAACCCCACTGGGGCAAGCTGGGGCTCCAGTTGCAGCTGAGCACTGGGGAGCTTGGCTGACACCACAGGGCCTGCCTGCAGCCATATCTCTCCCTGCTTTATAACCCATCTCTGATCCCCAGGAAGCCTTGAGACAAGTGGGGACTTGTGTCCTGCCCTGCCCCAGGCTGAGACACAGCTTAGCTGTTGATTTTAGTGCCCATGGTGTTGTCACAGACATGCCGGTCCCAGCTGACATTGCCCCATTACCACCACGCACTGCTCTGTGCCCCCCTCCCCGCATGATGTCCTGTGGCGTCTATGGGGTGGCTGCTGTGAAGAGCAGGTCCTGTGGGGTGGCTACCATGCCACTATTGGTGGTGCCACGCACTGTTCCGGCTCAGCTTTGCCAGCTGGTGCTGGTGGCCCAGGGAGCTGCACTGAGTTGTGCCCCACGTCCCTGCAGGGTGGCCTCTGGGTAACCCCCAACTCATGCTCCAGCTAAAACGGACATCTAGCCCTTGGGACAGGGAGGGCTCAACAGGAAGGGAATGGTGACAGGTACATTGTAGGGAAAACACCGGGGGCGGGAGAGGACGGAGGCTGCAACCTGCCTCCTGCCATACCTATAAATGGGAGGGAGCAGGAACAGGATTTCACCTGAGAGACTCCAGTTCTGCAGGAGAGGCAGACGGGGAGGGACAGAGGGAGCTGCTCCTCGCTGTTCTCACCTCCCTTTGAGATTCCCAGTTCTCTGCCTGGGTAGAGGCCCAAGGCATGGGGACCAGGAGATGGACATTTTCCACCTTCGTGGGATGCTGTCTATGGATTTTGTACGGTACGTCCTATATTTTTCTACTAGCCCACGTGTTACCTCACCCCTTGCAGAAGATGGCAGGCATGCTTGTGAGATGCTTTTCCCTCCTGGCTACACTGGAAACTCCTCTTATGACCAGTCCTTGCAATACATTGCAGCCAAAGAGTTAGGAAAGTGTTTTATGGGGCAGGCATCACCCTGAGGAGCTGGCTGAGGTGTGGACCTGTGGGAGAGGCAACATCCCAGCCTGGGAGCCTAATGTGCAGCCACGTACCCCTCCAGCAAGGGAGCCAAAGGATGCCAGTTGGCAGAGCGGGGCTCCAGGGATGCTCCCATCCCTCCCACATCCCAGGGAACAGCAACCGCCAGTAATCCATTCTGGGGCCCCTTTTGCACAAGCTTCCAATGAATGGGCAGCGTGGGGTAGATGACATTTCCTGTTCTGTGCAGAAGAATTGAGATAAAACATGGATTTACTGGGGTGGAGTGTCTCAAACTAACCTAGGGGGACTTTGTTTTTCCTGAGATGAGGAGGGAAGCGGCTGAACTCCTCTGGCTGGACAGGGTTGGTGTAAAGAATTTATTTCAGCCAGGGAAGATGGGAAGGAAGAGGCCTGCCGGGAAGGGGAATTGGGGGCTGGAGGCGGATGGACCCCTGGAGGACTGGTCTGGCATAGGAGATAATGTTCATTAATGACTCTGGCATAAACTATCTACAGGCTAATGAGCTGAGCCGGCAGTGAGATTGGAGGCATCTCCACTGCAGGGGGATCTGGCTGCCTGGCAGGGGGAACCTGATGAACTGGGATGGGAACAGGCTTGGGCTGTCAGGCTGTGGTGAAACCCTGCTGGGTCTCACCCTCAGGGTGCCCTTAGCCTCCCCAAATTGCAGCCACCTAAAACCAAGCGTCAGCAGATCCACCCAGCTCCTCCTGGAGCCAACAGTGGCAACTTGGTCTCCCAAGAGCCCGCATCCCTGTCCTGAATACAGAGTGGGTGAAATGTCACCCGTGGGTGCTGGGAGAAATGCCCGGGATTTCAGGTGGTGTCTCCTTCTCCTTTCAGAGAAGCTCCTGGATGTAGGGCAGGATTTGACAGTGGGAAGAGGAGCAGAGTTTGGTTCTGGAAGCTTGTGAATATTCCTTCTACAGTCAGGGAACCTCCAGTGCCTGCACTCAGCTTGGGGCAAGTGGGACAGGAGCAGGAACAGACAGGATCCCTCCCTAGGAGAAGTTTAATGAACCTGCTTTAACTGCAGTGGGTCAGAAGCCATTTGCAGTGAGGGAATGTTTCACTAAGCCCTGGCTCTCCTGTCTGCCACCAGGCTCTGTGTAGAGTGCATTGAAATGTTCCTCAGACACCCAGAAGGTGAAAAAACCACAAGAATTCCCCAGGCTCTGCAGAAGCGCCTGTGCTCAGGGCTGTCCCTGCAGCCAGGCAAAGAGGGCTGTGGGCTGTCCTCAGGCAGCAGAGCTCCACAGACACTTCTGGGGCTATGAACTATGCTTACTGGGCCCCAGCTCTTCCCAGTGGCCAGGTGGTACCATCCCCAGCGTAACTAGGTGGTGTTGCAGAGGCTGCCTTTGCCTCCATGCTTGCACCAGCATCTGTCCTAGACCTGTGATGAGTTGTGTCCTGTCTCACCCACCAACTGCTAATCCTGGGAATGCAAAAGGTGCTGTGCAGTGCTGTGCCTAAGGCAGGCCAGGCTGTGCTCCTTGGCTCTTTAATTCAGAGCCTTTAAAGTCTGTGGGATGAGGCAGTAGCTTTTAAGAAGGGGTGGGAGCTTCCTGATGCTCAGCCAGAGGAGGTACGTGGCTGAGCCTGGCAGGCTGCTGGCTCTGGCACCCGGTGTAATGCTCTGCTCTGTGCTTCTCTGCAGGGCTCGGGGCTGCTGCTGATGTCCCTGTCACTACTGAGGGGCCGTTTGCTGCAGGGACAGCCTCTTCCATCACAGCAGAGAGTGAGGGGCCTCGTGCCCTGGTGATGGGCACTGTGGAGACGACTACTGCAGCAGCTGATGCTGAGATATCAGAGAGCATCCTTGCGGGGAGTGCATTGAGCCCGTCCTTCTCTCCTGGGCCTGAGTTGGATGCTTTGGTGACAGCAACGAGCGAATATGTCTCTACAGCACCAACTTTGGCAAACTCCACCAAGCCTCTTAATACCTCTCAGGATACTGAAAGTGTTTCAGCTGCTTCTGCTGCAGCCATGACCGCTGCCAGCATCTCCGCACAGCACCCTGTTGTCACCCCAGAGGCAGAGCTTGACATAACAGGGGTCACTCCCAATGCACCGCTGGGCACCACCCCTCTCTTTGCAGATGTGAAGGAGGACATGCTTGAGGCTCTGACCAGAGAAGGAGCGGAAGATCTAGACCTCACCAAAGACACCATGTCCCTTCCCACCACCCCTCCACAGGCAACTGCCTGGGGGGCACAGCTAAGTGCTGGCAGCCCTGAGGGTGCTGGTGTCACCACGCTGCTAAGCCAAGGGCTGACCACAGCTGCGGGAGCAGTTGAGGAGGGTGTAACCCTGCCTGTGGGTACCCAAAATGAACCCAGTGCCATCTCCTCGAGCACCAGTCCTGGTGCCAGGGGGCTGATTACAATGCAACAGGATGGGTCAGTGAGCGAGGCTGTGGGTATTACACCAGAGCCAGCAGAAGAAACAGCCCCAGCTGCTGAGGAAGGTCCCTTGTATGTGGTGCCTGGAAACACAGAACATGCAGTAACTGGTGAATTCAGCACAGCCAGCTCATCCCACCTGCCTCCAGAGAGTCCAACGGCATCACGGACAGTGGGAAACCCAGGGCAGCCCTCTCTCCTCCCTGGCCAGGCAGTGCCGGGCCCAGACGCTTCATTGGCACCAGCCATTGATGGGGACAGGGATGGGCAAGGAGTTCCTGGGATGTCATCAGAGGCTTCTGGTTCATCTCTGTCACCTGCAGCCAGCGAGGCACCCAAGGCACCCGAGGCAACTGAGGACACAGCCACATTCTTGCTGGGCTCAGGTGTTCCCACTGATGCACAAAATGAGTCAAATCTCCCAGTCCTGTCCTCAACACCTCCCAGAGGGGATGTGGGGGCTGTGAGTCTGGCCAAACCATCCCTGCAGCCTGACCCATGGCAGACCCCCACTGGAGAACAGCCAATGCTACCATCCCCCATAGACACCTCCAGTGCTTCCAGCGCTGCTTACCCAGCCCCAGGGGCTGGAGCTGCCACCCTGCCAGCAGCTGCTGATGATGCAGACACAGCAGCAAACTCTGACCTTAGTGCTACCCAGGGAGCACTCATGCCTCCATCTCCCGAGGGGTCACAGCCATGGGAGACAGCAGCTGGTGCTTTTCAAGGAGTCAGTGGAACTGACAGTGACTTCAGTTCAGCTTCAGATGCCCTTAACCCAACATCTTCTGTGACTGATGGACTGGCATGGCCTGCTGCTGGGGTCCAGGGCCAGGGGTTCGAGGGTGCAGGGGTCATGGCACAGGCAGGAGGAACAGGGGATGACTCTTCCTATGCAGATACCCAGAGTGATACAAGTTCTTCAGCCTTCGGTACTCAGCAGGGCGCTGCTACCACTGGAGAGCTGCTGACAGGAGGAACAGGAGCTTTGGCAAATGCTGAACTGTCCCCTCCATCGGCTCTTAGAGACGGAGCAGGAGTGGGAGCAGGAGCAGGAACAGAAACAGGAGCAGGAGCAGGAGAAGTGCTGGCACCGGGACAAGTGTTCCTGCCTGGTTCCACACCTCTTGGCAGTGCTGGCCTGGAGCCCAACCTCTCAGGGGCTGAAGGACCAGGAAACGTGCCCAGTGAATCCACCAGCACTTCTGAGGCTGCTTACCCAGCTCCAGGAGCTGCAGCTGGCCCTGTGTCTGGGGCAGAGACACCAGCAAGCCCTGATGTTGGTGCTTCCCAGGGAGCACTGGTGTCTTCATCTCCTGAGGGGTCACAGTCTTTGGGGATGGCAGCTGGTGCTTCCCAGGGAACAGATCTCACTGGAGCTAATGGACAAGGCCCTGGCCTGACTTTGGCATGGGATGGCCCCAGCTCAGGAGCTTATGGACCTGCAGAATCCCCGTCGCCTGCTGTTGAGGATCAGCTTGGCACAAACCCGGGGCTGCCGACAGCAGAAGAGCAGGGAGCTAGCACAGCAGAGCAGGCACTGGGAGGAGCAGGCATTGAGTCTGGGTTTGAGCCATCCCTGAGCTCCACTGCAGGCAGTGGGATGGCAGCAGGTTCGTCATCTGTTCCCGCCTCTCCCATTGGTGTAGTCTCAGCATCTTCCATTTTGGATCCAGCCAGCCCAAGTGCCCTTGGAGGAGCAGGTGGTGCTTCTGGAGCTCTGCAGCCTTCCTTGGGTGCTGGGCCTGGGGTCTCTCCTGCTGCAGGAGAAGGGACAGATGAAGTGGCTGATAATGGAGGGTACCTGGGGCAGTCCCAGGCCCCTGCTGGACAGGGATCAGCTGTTTCAGGAGCTCCTGCTGGAGAAATGGGAGCTGTGCTGCAGTCTGCATCTTACTCCCCATCTATGGAAGAATCTTCATCACCTGGGACGACTGATGAGACTGGTAATGGAGCAAGTCTTCGTGGAGCTGGTGGAGCTGGTAGTGGCTTAAGCACAGGCTTGGAGACTGCTGGCCCTGAGGAATCCCCTGTGTCTGCCCCCAGCTTTCAGAGTGATGCCAATCTTGGACTTTCTGATGCAATCCTGAGCCAAGCCAACGTGGTGAAGCTGCCTGGAGGAGCCTCAGTGAACAGGGAACCTTCCTCTGATGTCAGTGTGGGAGAGGGCACAGGAACCATCATACAAATCACCTCAGGAGCCCTGGGCCCATCTGCACTCGCCTCCCCTCAGGAGATGAAGCCCCTGGCTCCGGTGGCCCCAGACAGCAACGGTGTCTCTGATGGCACAGCCTCCTTGCTGGCTGATTCTCTGCTTCTTCCCGGGCATGGACTGAGCTCAGAGCTGGCACCCAGCGAGGACCACCCCTCTGCTCCCAGCACCCAGAGTGGGAGCAGATCCTTGGTGCCAGGATCAGCGAGTGGGCTGGCAGGAAATGCTGGAGCTGCTCAGATGTGGTCTCTTGAAGATGAGGTGGCCTCAGGGATGCCAGGACCTTTGGGAGAAACATTCCCCCATGCTCCTGTGCCCCCCAATGTTTCCCCGGCGCTGCCTTCTGCTCCACAGAGAGAAAACGCTGCAGAGGGGGTATTCACCAGCCCTGGGCTTTCTGCTCCTCCTTCGGCATGTGAGTCGATAGTGGGATCCTCTGCAGGGGGAAGGGGAGAGCTGGGGGCTGCTGCACCAGGGGGCCCTTCCCTGATCCTGCCTCCCTCCCAGCCAGGAAGCCCTGGAGCCCCCTCTGGGGATGCTGACACCCCAGTGCCCGGGGATGTGAGTGCTGTGCTCCCTGGAGCGACGGCAGGGCGAGGGGACATGACTCGGCTCCTGCCCAGTGCAACTGGATCTGGAGCAGGTGTGGAGAATCCTGGTCACACTCTGCTAGGGGGGAGTCAAGGGTTCCCTGACCTTTCTTCTGCTGGGATTGCTGCTGGCAGCCCCAAATCAAAGACCCCAGGGCCAGGACCTGCTGGTGGCAGCCCCAAATCAAAGACCCCAGGGCCAGGACCTGCTGGTGGCTCACCAGCCACTGCCCTGAAGCCGTTATTGGACAGTGAGTTGACCACCAGCCCGGCCAATGGAGCCCCTGCCACTGGTGGGTCAAACTTTCCTGCAGCCTTTCCAGGTCAGGGGGGAGTCCAGGCTGGGTCCCCTACCACTGCACACCCAGTTGTGTCCTGCAGCCCGGCCACCTCCAGCCCAGCCCTGCCAGCCTCCCTCTCTGGGGGCAGGGAGGTGTTCCCCATGCCAGGAGCAACCACTGTCACCTCCCGTGCATCGTCCCCCATGTTTCCAGCTCCACCAAGAGGGCCGGCGGCCGCCCCAACCCCACTGCCCGGTCCCGCAGGTACGTGATGCTCACGGGGCAGCCTGGACCAGAGGAGCATGTCTGGCTTCCTGACCGACTGTCCTGGGGAACATTTGGTGCCCAGAGACTGAGGGGGCTATTTGAGGCTAGGACTCCTGGGGGAGACACACCATGAGTAGCTCCTGCATGTGAGTTTGCATTTTTGGCAGGCTGAGCCTGGTCTCAAGCATGGTCACATCAGCTGGAAAACCCATCCCTTCCAAATGCTTTGTTTCATTTAACAGATGTAAATAGAGAGCTGGAGGCTGTAAACATCTCTAGAAAGAGCTGTGGGTGTTTAATTCCCTGCTGTCCTCTACTACAGTCTTGTACAATGTTCTTCCCCTACTAACAGCAGTTCTTCAGTGTGGTGAAGAGGGAATGGTGACCTCAAAGGCCATCACATGTGGGTTAAGGGCAATTGTGTACATGTAAAGCAGCGAAAGGAGTGGGAGCAAGGTGACGTGCAGGGTGTCCCAAGCGGCTACTGAAAGTGTCCCCTCATCCTCCTGCTGCCCAGATTGTGTCCCTTTGGCATCAAAATCATTTCAGCCCTTTGCGTTTTTGGCACAGACCAAAGGCTTGGCTTTAAATTATGTGTGTTTTGAGATTTGCTTTTTTTAGTTTGTTGGTTTTTTTCCAGTTGCAGCTGTGCCCCTCTATGGGTACGGGGTGAAGGAAAACGATCGGGAGTACGTGGAAAGGAGAGTGGATTTTAATTCTCCGCTTTTCAAGCCTGAGACTGGATTCCCATTTGGGAAAACTCTGCACGACTCTCTCTATGTGAGTCTACTTTGGCCTCACTTGCTGTTGGGCAAGTGACTGTCCCCCAAAAACCTGGGGGAGGCACCGGGACCCATGTGCCTGGGATGGGACCCTTGTGGAGGCAAATCGGTTGGGATGCCCCTGGATTCTGCTTGCACCAGGAGGTGACTTTGTGGCCATTTTAATGGTAGTGGGTGGTGGCCTTCCTTGAGTGTTGCTCAAAGTGGGCTTGGAATTGAAAGGGCTGCCACCCCCATGTCATGGGGTCCCAATGATCCTGAGCTTACTTGATGGAGGGATCCTTCTGTTCAGTTTACAGACAACGGACAAATCATTTTCCCAGCGTCGGACAACAGCATTTTCACGTACCCCAACCCTCCTCCCAGCGGCTTCAATGGTCACGAGGACGTTCCCATGATCGCCGTGTTTTGGGACAACGCCGACTTCTCCAGAGGTGTTGGCACTACGTTTTACCAGGTGAGTGAAGCCACTGGTTGCACGTTTGCATGAAACACCATTTGATGATAAACTCATCAGCTATTCTGTGAATGCGCCTTGAGGTGTGTACTTGGTGGAGCTCATGAGTGGTATTTCCCTTTTCTGGGCCAAATCTAAGAGCTGTTAGGCCTGTGTGTGTCACCTCTCAAGCCTTCCAGATCTCATCCAGACCCTTAGTTGCAGTGCTCTGTGTATGGCCCCAATCTAGACCTGTCTGTGTCCTACTGGGAGCTAATGCAGATACGGATGTACCCAATCCGCAGGAGTTCCTCACCCTTAACACAGCCAAGCCTCCGTTTGTCCGTGATGTGGAAGCGAAGATTCGGCGGTACCTGAGGACCTCCTACTCTGCAGCTTGGACCCTGAAAATTACCTGGGAGAAGGCACCTGCCTACGCATCACGGACTGACACCCGGAGGGTAAGGGACTGATGGAGCTCAAGGGCTTGTTGAATCGTCCCAAAAAAACAAGACCCATGGGCGAACAACTTGTTTGAGCTTGAAAATAAGATCCAGTTTTGTGAAAACGTTGGTCTAGAAAACCTTTGCCGAAAAGAACTGGGCTGTGCCCATGTCTTGTTGATTTTCAGGTTTTTGGGGGGACATAGTTGAACTTTCCCTGCTGTGTAAAATCTTTCTCTTTAATGTGGTGGGACTTTGTTGTGCACCAGACACAGTTGTTCAGGAGGATAAAATTGGTTGAATTTGAGGCTTGTCATGGAACAGCATCAAAGTAAAACCATCATATTTTTCATGCAAAATGCAAACCAGCCCACGCTGTGTTTGCCTTGCACATCAGGACCTCAGCCCCACTGTTCTCCAGCAAGCACTGACCCACACTCCTAACCTTAAACCCAGCACCTTCGCTCGCTTTCTTACCTGTCCACAACTCTTCTCCCCAGACAATCACATACCAGGCTATCCTGACCACCGATGGCTTCAGGTCCTACGTCCTAATGCTGTACCAGCAGGGAGGCATGCAGTGGGATTACACCAGGCTCGCTGCCACCAACGTGCTCATTGGCTACACCAGGTATAGCAGGCTCAGCACCTCGCCACTGCCTCCTCCGAGCACTGGGCTGTATCCCATCTCCAGCTCCAGGTGGTTTAAGCCTTACCCCTGTGTCTTATGAAGGGTAAGGGCGGCCCAGATGGGGTCTCATAACCAATTTTGCCCCATTAGTGGCAGGCTCACGCTGCAGCACGCTGACTTGCTGGGCTGTGCTTGTTGTAAGATCCGTACATCCCTCTAGGGTCCCAGGCCTGCAGCACCCTGGTGGTTTGGGTGGAAGGAGTGGAGAATAGGAGATATTTGCTGAACTTTGCACCAGTTGAGGGAAGGGATTTCCGCTGCTTGGCTGGAGCGGTCGCTTCCTGCCTGCTCGCATTACGTCTCGCCCCGTGCACACTGCTGTCTCCGGGGTTTGCTCATTAGCTGCTTGCTGCAGCTGGGTAAGGAAAAGGTGGCCAGGACGGGAAGCGTGGGCAGCACAGGCGTGTGTATGTGCTTGCCTGAACATGACTGCCTGTGGGTTTCTTCTCCATATCACCTGGCAAGAACCTAGAAACCATGGAAACTGATCACAGGGGTCTTGAGATGTCCGTGGGTTCAGGCCGTGATGCAGCACGAGCATATGCAGCACCCAAATCTAACTGCACCCTGTAAAGAGGAGGCGGCGGGTAGGGGCAGATAGTACTTTTGCCCTCATGTCCCTGGAGCTGTGATTTGGGTGCTATGGGATCCCACTGGCTTAGCATCAGGGCAGCTGAACTACAGACTGGGGCTGGGGCTAGGATAACCCTGCTGGAGAACAGCAACCCCTGACTTTTCCCCTTTCCTCTGCACGCAGCGCAGATGGCTCTTACCGCAACGATGACCTGACTCAGAGACCTCCAGCTGCTAAATATCGCCCTGATCAGTTCAGGGGCTACAACACAGGTAGTGCCACACAGCCAGGGCCGGTTCACACAGCCCCTCACGGGGGTTGGGGAAGGGCTGAGTGGGAAGCGAGACTTTCCCAAGGGATGAAATCCAGCCTGCTGCTGTGGTAAGTCTCTCACTGAGTTCACTGAGGCCAGGTTTAGCCCCAAGATACATAAAATACTTCCCCTGGCTACCAGCTATTTCAGCCCTGACGCTGAAATATCCTTGATGTGTCCATGGACCATTTTTGTTGCAATGGTTCTCTCCCAAGACTTTCTTCTTTGGCAAGAGACTCTTCCTCTGTTTCCCTGCTGTTGAGTGGCTGTTAAGCATGAGGTACCACAGCTGGAGGTGGGACCAGCATCTGCATCACTCGACTCTGCCTCAAGCCGAAACTGCCCCTGCGGTCCCCTCGGCGAGAGATGACAGCTTATGGTTTCTCTCCCCACTCAGACCTACGTGGGCTGTGGATTTACAAGCTGGAAAGCCGTGTGCGCATCAACTACCGCCTGAAGTGCCTGGCGTGGACAGGACGCCAGCAAGAGCCACAGGCATGGAGCCAGGGCCTGCCCGCCTGCCCCTGCTCTCTGGAGCAAGGGCAGCAGGACTCAAGCTTCAAGAGCAGCCGCAGAGGCAAGTGAACACACCACTTCCCCACCCTCCTTGTTCCTGAGTTATCCCTCCTCATCCGCCCTGCAAGGGTGGCTGGGTCCCTTCTGGCCAGGCAACCCCAACAAAAATTGGGGATGGGATGCCCTTCCCTGCAGAGACAGGGAAAACAAGGAGGAGGGAGGGCTGGCCTGTCCCTGTCTTGTTAGACTGGCTGGAGCTGGTCTGAGCTGCATGAGGACAGCAGGGATGGACTCTTCCCAGCAATGGTGTCTCACCATGGGGGACCACCTGAATGGTCTCCCTTAGTCCCTCCAAACCGTCATAGCACCATGGGTGGTTCAGTGGGACTGAGGGATAACAAAGAGCCAACCCTGGCTCTGCTCCTTGCCTTGGGGGAGGAATGCTGGCCGGGGAGAGCTGTGCCAAGGCTCACTGCCACCCTGTTGCAGGCTGGTGGGCTGCCCGCATCTCCATGCTCCATTCCGCCTCCCCCAACCAGCACGGTGCCGGCATCCGCTGCCTGTACGACAGCCAGGGCCAACTCATCGAGGGGCGGCAGGAGAGGTACTGGAGATCCTCCAGGCAGGCATCCCCTTACCGTGGTAAGCACAACCAGCCCTGGCATCCCCCGACTGAGGCTGGCATTGCTGTAGCCTGTAAATCATTTTAATCTCCGTGCCAACCTGTTTCCTGACGTGGTGTTGGCATCAAAGGAAGCATGGACCTGCCAAAGTCAAGGCCAGCATGCTGCCTTCTCAGAGCCAGTCTGTTTTCCTCTCCTCTCCCCTTCAGCCCCTTATTCTCCTTTTTGCCTTCAGACCAGGAGCTGAAGTTGTATGACTGGTGCTGTAATCAGGCAGGCAGCGCCCGCCTCTGTGCTCACTATAGCGAGAAGAGACCAAAGATTGGCTGTGATGGATACCAGTCAGCTAGCACAGGTGGGTTTGCATCCTGTGGCAATGCCACCTCAGTGCCCAGGACAGCAGGAGGAGGAACATCCCACACACCCCATAGTTGAGGCACCAAGAGCCCCAGACAGATGAGGGGTGGCTTTTGCAGTGCCCATGTGCAGGCTGTGCCGTGTCCTGGGCTGTGCAGGGTTGTGGGGGACATCTCCCTTAACAAGTAACCACCAGTGTAGTCTAGGGGTGACTGCCCCAGGAGGAACTGCAGCTAATGTGGTTATCCATATAAGCTGATGTGGGGCTTTCTTGCAACCTCCAGCAGGTTCCTCGGAGGAGGCAGAGAGCGACTCAGAGGAGCAGAGAGGTGAGAGGGATTGAGGGTCGCATCTCTGATGGTCACTTCCCTCTGTCCCCCAACGTGGAAACTCCCCTGGGGCTCCCAGCTCACCCCAGGCCCCCAGGGAGGGGGTGGCTTGGCAATTCTCATTTCTTCTTCCTTGCAGATGATGACAAGTAATTGGAGCATTGCACAACCGCAGCACGGCCTGGGCCACAGCTGATCCTTCCTGCTCATTCCTTATGTTTCCTGGCTCCCCCCAACACACATCACTCCTGCCCACCACACAGAGCAGCTCACTTGGCCAACGGCTGCAGTTGCCTTTACTGGCACAAGTTCATATTTCTAACCCAGACTTGTCCCAAGGAGTCAGTTGTTTTAGTTGCTCTTGCCCAGCTGCAGCTGAGTGGGTGCCCATGGGCACCTCCTTGCTGGCTTGTAGGCCCCACCATGTCCACCACCCCTAGCTCTTCCTGCATCCCATTGTACCTCCCACGCTGCAGGGTGAGGTTGCACTTGGTGTAGGTCGACTGTGGCTGACCCTCCGAGTGCTGTGGTGCACCAGGCTTGCCCCGTGAGCCCATCCTCTTGTCCCTCACTTTTGTTCCCCAGCCATCCCTCCCTGGCTGGTCACCAGGAGAAGAGGCGATTCTCCAGATCATGCCAGAGCCTGTTTGATGCTTCTACTGTGTGTGCAAGGGCAAAATTCAACTCCATGATCAGAAATACTGGGAGAAAAATAATTTTTGTATATGTGTAAGAGAGCACCGCCTGTCTTAGAAAAAAAAAATAAAATCCTTGTCAAATCTTGTTTGTTCAGTAAAGCCTCTGAGGGGTCTGAGCACCACTGATCCTGTGGCAGCCACATCCTCCGCTGAACTGGGGTGGGACGCAGTGGTGGGGACAGGCTGGGGATGGTGGCATTGCAGGATGCTGCTGCCCTCCCAGCTGGTGCTGAGGACAGAAGCGTCCAGGCTGCAGCTGAGCCAAGCTCTGGGCCTGGGCCTGGAGCTGAGATCTACTGGGATCTGATGCACCCTGCCTGGGCGCAGCAGCTTCCCTCACAGCAGGGCCGAAGGGCTGTGGGGTGTTTGCAGGGACTACAGCTCAATCCGTGTGGTCTGAGCTACTCTGAGCGGTGCCTGGGGAGAGCAGTGAGGGAGACCTGTGGCTCTGCAGGGTGAATGAGGGGATGGAGCGACAAAGAAAAGCTACATCCATCCCCTCTTTGGCCCTGTTGGTAGGACTAGGAGAAAGCAGGGACTTGACAGCTCGGTGAGAGGGAAGTAGGGCTAGCACTCAGCCAGACCACCATGGGGTGCAGGCAACTCACTCAGCAGCATGCCATAACTTTTGTTTTATTCTATTTTGTTCCTAATGGGTTATAACCTCTGCATTACCCCACCTGAGTCTGTATAAGCGGCTCTGCTGGGTCCAGTTCCTTTACACTTGGGCATACCCTAGTGCAGGCGCACACAGTTGCCTCTGCAGGTCCTCAGGGGAAAGCGAAATCCTCCTGCTTTGGCCACCCAACACAAACACACATTTTTCATTAAAAAAACCCCACCTCCTCCAGAGGGAATCCTCCCACAAAGACCAGAGCCCAAAGGGCAGCTGCCTGTCCCCTGCCTCCACATGGGTGCCATTGCCGGAGACCTGGAGAGCAGGCGGTGGGGCCGGCAGCAGTGGCTGGCTCCTCTGTGAGCCCAGAGGCCCTGGGGCCAGAACTGGTGGCAGGTTAGGATTGCTGGGGGGTCTGGCTTGGAGATCTGATGTGGGGTCTCTGGATCCTTATCTGTAAAGGAAGGACAGACCATGCTGTCAGTGCTGCATGGGCTCTGCTCTCTGCTACGAGCTCAGAGCTTGTGGCGCAGCAGTGCAGACTCCTGTGCCTGCCAAAGCATCCCTGATGCTTCGGGACAAGGAATGGCTTCCAAGCATCTTTGAGGCACAGAGTCAGGACATCAGTTCCCAGCCCACACTTGCCCACCCTGACCCCCTATAGGGAAAGTAACCCCCAGACAGACCTGGGCTGAGGGGTCGATGGCCTGGAGATGTGGTTCCCAACACCTTTCTGGGGAGTGGGAGCAGGTGGGCTCTGCTTGCTCTCCTGCCATCGTCAGAGCTGGAGTGGAGAAGATAAGCAGAGTTTGAAAAAGACTGGGATGAAGCAGAATCAGGGTAGGGATGCTTTGCAGGGAGGTACTCACAGGAGAAGGGCTGTGACCTCCAGAAACTTTCCTGGGCCCTGGGAGGGAAGGAGCAGAAAGGAGACAACATATCAGGGGGTGCTGGGAGAACCCTTACCTGACCATGGTGCCTGGGTTGGATGGCAGAGGGCAGGAGCGACTGAGCAGGAAAAGTCCCAGCTGTGTACACACAATTTCTTGCCTTTCCACAAGTGCAAATGAGCAGAGGTTGCTTCCCAGAGAGCCTGGCTCCAGGGCTGGCAGGGAGCCGGCAACACAGGCAGGACACAGCTCTGACCAGCGTGGAGGGCTTAGGGTGCTGAGCTTCCCCAAAGTGTGGATGCCATGCTGGGACCAAGGACTGGGGAAGAGGGAAGGAGATGCTGGCACTTCCACCCCAGCCTTGGACCTCATTAGACATCTGCCAACTCCCTGCTCTGCAGGAGAGCAAGGTCCAGTACTGCAACCACCTTTTTCTTGTGGCAGACCAACTATTACCAGGCCAATGTGTATCGCAGTGGAAATCATTTGGATCCTATTCAAATTAAAATTAAATAAAAAGACTGCCTGTAACCGAACACTGGGTGAGATGAGGAAGAAATGCAAATATTCCCTGACATGGAGGAAAAAGGGGAGCTAATTTTCAACCCACCGCTGTTGTTGCACCCCTGAGCAGCAGATGACTGGGAAAGGGGCTGGAAAATGTTAGAAGATCACACAGCCCAACCCCTTCCCCAGGGCAGACTTCCCATACCCAGGCCAGATAGGTCCCATTAGTGGCAGATCTTGCAGAGACAGATTTTCCACCATTTTTTCTTTCTGACACCCAATCTCCTTTCCTGCCACACCCACAGTACCCACCCCTGCATGTGCCCTGTCCACAACTCACTCCCAGCGCTGGCGGCGGTGCCGGCGGCAGAGGTGCAAGGCCAGCCAGGCGACGGTGAGCAGGAGGCAGAGCAGAGCCAGGGCTCCCAGTAAGATGCCGAGGAAGGCGGGCAGGCTGATGGCCAGCCACTCGCACTGGGCGCCGGACGGGGAGAAGATGGAGAAGGGGAGGCAGCTGCTGGTGGGGAGGAGGAGCGGTGGTGCCGTGAGGAGAAGTGGACAAGCTGGGTGCCCTTGTCCACCCCTGGAACTGCTGCTACCTGCATATGGGTCCCTCGGGAAGGTGCTGGCACTGGCCACCATGATTACAGTAGCCCATCTTGCAAGGAGAGATGCAGACAAAACCAATGGTCCCCAGGTAGTGGAGTTGGTAGCCTTTGTAGCCATACAGATCACAGGGGAAATAGCGCCTCAACTCAGCCACTGTCACTAGGTGGGGAAGACACAGGTTTGGCCATGTGACAGCAGCACCCCTTGATGCTTCCCTCATCCTCCCTGAGCTGGATTCGTGCCACCCACCTATCCTGTGGACATTACCCAAACCCAGGTGTACAGAGGATGATGAGGACAATGGGGACAGCAAGGTGCTCATCCCAGGCTCTCCAGCATGGTACTGGGAGCGACTCACACTTCACCAGGTCAGTGATGTTGTCCCGATGCAGGCGCTGGAAGAGAAAGCGTGTGCCTGCCTCTCTCCATCCCCACTGCCCCTTGAAGGCATCGATGATGGCCCCTGGCAGCTTCTCGTTTAGAAACTGGATGACAGAGCCACGGCTGTCGTAGGTGAACTCAGAAACCACCGCAAAGGTGAAGCCATCACCATCTGTCCTGCAGGGAAAAGACAGAGCTGCTGGTGGAGCCACTGCTGCATCACAGGGTGACCAAGCCTCACTGTGCCTCAGTTTCCCCATTTGGAGGATCGTAAAGAAAGGATGAGGCAGGAGATGGAAGGTGCTATATGGCTTGTGTCTCTCCAAGTGTTTATCAGCATCAGGGCTGGAAAAAACAGACTCTGGGGTGGGGGAAAACGCCCTTTACTTCCCAAACCCTGTGGCCCCATCCCAGCCCTGCCCTGCCAGCTTCCTGGGGCGGGGCATGGGGCCACTCCACAGCCGACTCACGTCTGGGTGATGTTGGTGTTGCTCTGGAAAACCTTTACCTCCAAGGAACCCAGGATGGATGAGACCTGTGGCAAGGGAAATGGGAGGGCATTAGGGGAGGTCAGGACAGCACTGGTGCAGGGAGAGGTTGAAGGGTGATGCGGGCACCGTGGCTGAGCCCCAAGGGCTGCTCTGGCCTTTAGTTCATGTGCTGGGGACCTGGCACATGGCCGGTGTCACACAGCTGTCGCTGCCTCCCTCCAGCTCTGTGGATCCTTTGGATCCCCAGGGATTCCATAGGAAGGGGGGGCACATGGGCACCTCAAGCTACCATGCTGCCCCGGGTACCACTGCATCCCCTCCCCAAGCTCATCCCCTCCAATAACGTACAGTGCTGTTCACTTCCTCGGCAGTGGCGTTTTGAAGAGTCCTGACTGACAGCCGGATGCTTCTCCGGGGGAGATCTGCTGGGGGAGGCCATAGCGGAGGCTCTGGCAATACCAGGACCAGTGCAAGCGGGGTTGGAGTTCCCCTCCCACTGGACACAGGCACCCACCTTTTCTGGGCAGAGGCCGAAAATCCCCCCCGGCCACCAGACAGCGCTGGTCCGTGAAAGCTGAGGGGCAGGCGCAGGTGGGAATGCAGGTGATGGGGTGCAGATGGCAACGTCCCCCATTGCTGCAGTAGCCCTCGGGGCAGGAATGGGAGCCACAGGCTGAGCCACAGCTTTGTCCTTCACCTGAGGGACAGGGAGCTCAGGTCAGGTGGAGGCACCAGCCTGGATGCAGGGGCAGAGCCTCAGTGTGCTGATCCATCCTCAGCCACTCTGTAATGCTTTCCTTCCAAGTTTTGGGTTGTTTTTTTTTTATGTGTTAGGACTTTTAGCATAAATTCAGATCCTGAAGAAAAAGCCCTACACCCTCTTCCTCCCAGCTGGAGCCTTTTACCTGTGTAAAGTCCCAGCCTGCTGCATTAGAACAGAAGCAAAAGCCATCACCCCTATTTTAGCCCCTCCAACCTCCACATACGCATTTAGACTTTGATGAGATTAGATTTTGGTTTTTTTTCTCAAAGAGAAAAATTGCATGGGAAAAATTTTCATTCCCAGAGGATTAATGAGATTTGCAGCCTGGGAGCACGAGTGGTGGCTGGGCTCCAGTCCCTCCTGTTAGGTACAGCAAGAGCTTGGATACAGAGCTCAGCCAGTTCCCCCTCATCTCCAGCCTGTTTGGGCCTCACAGGACCTCTCTTCCACCAAGGCCAGGGGTGTGATGGGGCCGAGGACCATACCTGCCAGGGTAGCTACACTCACCTGCCTCACCAGTGGGGCAGGAGCAGGCATAGCTGCCCACTGTGTTGGTGCAGGTGGCGTTCCCTGGGCACACTGTCCCCTGTGCACACTCGTCGATATCTGTTGAGGCAATGTGGTGTGACATGGGGACAAACACCTCGGCCAGGGTCCCGTGGCTCTCCAGGGCTCCCGGTGGCCATGGGGAGACCTCATTACCTGAGCAGTGCCGTCCATCGCCAGTCAGGCCATCTGGGCAGGGGCCACAGCCAGTGTGAAAGTCACAGCCCACGTCAGGGAAGCATCCCTGGGCACAAGGGTCCGGAGGGTCCTGGCAGAAGGGACCTGAGTAGCCGCCCTCACATCTGCAGGCTGCCAGCTGGGAAGGGGAAAGTAACACTGGCTTAGGTGACATGAGGTAGATGGAGAAGACAGCCAGTGCAGCTGGCTGGTGCTGCATCAGAGGACATTTCTGGCACACTACCTGCAGGGAAGACCGCCCGAGGGTGACAGTGTCACTGTAGTCACACTCCTGGCTCCTTCTGCAGCTGCAAAGGGTGAACTGGAGCTCGAGGAGGGTAGAGAGGTTGTTGGACCCAACAGCCTCCAGGTTGATGGTGAGTGGGGCCACCCCATGGGGCTCCCACGTCAGGGTGCCACTCTCTGCCAAGGGGAGAGGTGTGAGTTAGAGGAGGTGGCAGAGGAAACGGGCTGGGCAGACGGTGTCCCTCCGTCCTATCTCAGCTTCCCCATCTCTCCTTCCTTACCCGATATGTTGAGCTCTGGTGAGATGTGGGGGACAAAGCGTGCGCCCTCACCCACAGCACGATACTGCCTCTTGACCCTTTCTGTCCTGAAGGCCGTGAGTGATGCGTCACCGGTGATGACAGGAGGGAAGGCATCTGAGAAAAGAGCAGCCCAGCACACAGCTGGTTGGTTGCTATGTGGTCTTGGTGCCCGTTGGATCTTAGAACCTCCTGGTGATGATGGGACCTCAGGTTGATGCTGCCACAACTGCCCACTGACAAGGCCCTTGTGTTGCACATCATGGTGGCATATCCCAGGCTTGGAGACCAGTCAGCTGAGCAGTGCAACTCAGACAGCTTGCTGACTTCTCTCCCACATCACACGGGGCAAGAGAGTCCAGAGTGAGCAGGGCACTGCCCAGCTATCCAAGCCATGCCCTCTTGGAAGTGAGGATCTGCACTACTTACTGAGTACTATCTTCTTCTGCTGGAAGTCAACTGCGAGGCTCTGCGTGGCCAGGCCCAGGGCCACGTCCCCTGTGCTCAGCAAATCGTAGATGCACTCCTTGCTGCCATGGCACTTTGAGGCTGCCAGCTGGTACCATGTTTCATTCTCTTGCCGCAGCCGAGACAAGAAGATGGGTGTGAAGTTCAGTACTGGTGGGTCCAGAGGCTGCGCAAACAGGCTGTGATCTCCAACAGCCCCTGCAAAGGAACACACCATCACTACAGCCTTGGGGTTTTAAGGTTTGTTGTATTTTAGGTCTCATTTCCACAGAGCAGTGAGGAGATCACAGAGCTTCCTTAGAATCACTTTTGCTCAGGCAAATGTCTAAATGTCTCCAGCCAAAGCATGTTCAGAAGGTGCAGGAGGCAGGAGGATTTTTAAGGTGGAACTTGAGCCTGGACATACAGGTCATCCCGTAGCTGTAGATCTCCTCCTCACTGCTGTTCACAGGGATACTGGTACCGTTTGGCAACTGGAAGTCATCTGTGGGGTCATAGTCCCAAACACCTGGTGGAATACCATCAGAGGACTGGAGTTACCCATGCTGGGGTTAACCTCATCTCTGGTGCTGGCTGGTGTTTAGTTTAGACCCAGAGGTCCCCACCCTCACAAGTACATTGCCCCAGCATTTTCCAGCCCGCTATTGGTGTGGGGACTTTGCACCCTGGTTCTGCAGTAGTGCTGGAAGTCCTCACCCAGTAGGCCCTTGGTGCTGTTTCGGTACCAATCGGGAAGGCTGCAGACCACGCTGAGGATCCCAGAGGCAGTTGAGATGGAGACAGCAACAGCCCCATCAAAGACAGCCGTGATGGAGGAGGCATTGACCAGCAGGACACCAGGGCTGTAGTACACCTCGGCATCCATGTCTGCGAGAGAAGGAGAGCACAGCGGGAGAGTGCACGCAAGGTTGGGGTCTGAAACAATGTCCCTGAATTTGGGGAGCGGGGCGCTCCTCATGCAACCCAGATGAGTCAGAGACAGGGTACAGGTGGGAGATGTTTGATGGAGTTTAGGACTGCACTGGGCAGGGCTGGTCTGTGTGGGATGGGGACACTCCTTGTCCTCCTCAGATACATTTAACATTTAACAGCACATCCTGCTTACCTTGGGAATAGGAAAACTGGATGGTTTTGTTGTTCAGCAGGACTTGGATGTCACCTTGGCTCCTCAGGGTCCATTCAACCTGCAAATCACCATGGATGTCCCAGTCATCCCCTCTGCTCGTCCCTTCCTTCTGTCCTCCCATGCTGGGAACATCTGAGTTAAACCTCTACGTCCCATCCTCCTCCAGCCCCAGCACCAAGGTTCAGCTCCAGCAGCCATGCTGGCATGCTCTTCACCCCAGCAACACACAATGTGTGGTCAGCTTGCAAGAGGTGTTAGAGCTCTGTCTTGCTAGTCTTAGTCAAACCCAGCGCATATTGGCGCTTTGTTGAGGTTGTTGGGGGTGGCAGGAAGAGGAGAGGGGATGCTCCTTGTGTCCTGGACACTTGTAGACAAGGCAGAGGCAATGCACAACCTGCCAGAGGGGTCTCTCTAGTTAAAAGCTCAAAGTGATGCCCAGGTCACTCCTACTCACTGTTGTGGTGGTGGCAGAAATGTACTGGGCAGCAAAGGCCACGAAGTTGGTGGCTTGAGCCATGCCAGTCTGGGCCGTGCGCCCATGCAGCACAAAGCTGGTCTGAGCATCACTGGCCAGCAGCAGGACAAAGTCCCCAAGCCCATTGAAGGTGTAGGTGAGTCCATCCAGTGTGGTGATGTGGGGATCCCCGAAGGCGCCAGCTGGGGTCCAAAGGAGATGGAGCCATTTTAGGGGGAGGAAGAAAAGCAAATGCAGGTGTCATTGCACGGAGGAGAGCAGCCTCCGGCACCGTGCTGAGCTCAGCAGTCCCCACCGGGATGTCTCAAAGCATGGTTAATCCATGGGGGCTGTGTATGGCTGTGTCACCACCCAGCACCCTGGCATTGAGCGGGTAGAGCCCCGGGGACTCACCGGGTGTGGGTGGCACATATCCCTCACAGCCAATCCTCGGTCTCTTCTCAGCAAACCTGGCACAGAACAGGGGCTTCCTCATGCGCCGACAGCACCAGTCAAATGCCTCCAGCTCCCCGTCTGCAGAGGAAGCAGCTGGATGCTGGGGGATGTCGGAGTCCCTGCTGTGCTTGCAGAGCACTCAGTGCTCAGGATGTTGTAGGGTGAGGGAGCACCGCTGCCCACTTACCAGCGGCAGGGTGGATGGGAAGGCTCCATTCTCTCTCCTGCCAGCCTTCGAGCAAGGTCCCGCCTCGGTACAGACAGCGCACCCCAGCTCCGGCCGGGCTGGGGGATGCAGTGCGCAGCATCCTCACCGAGGCATCCGCTGGGCCTGAAACAATATGGGGGGAATCACGGCTGTCCCCAGCGCAACGTCCTACCCCACAGCTGGTCCTGGGGGGCTGTGCTTGGCACCTCTGCTCCGGCGGTAGCGGGGGTCCAGTTCTGCCTGGGGCTGGGAGCAGGGACACGGTGGAAGCTGGCCGTTCCAGGCAGCCGGTGCAGGCTCTGCATCCAGCCACATCAGGCACCGCAGCCTGTAGTTCACCCGGGAGCGACTGTCCAGCCTGTATATCCACAGCCCGCGCACATCTAGGGGAATAATCGGAGAACAGCACTGCCAGGGACTCGCCTTGTGCTGAGGCCATCCCCTGGGACAGCTGTCCCTGGCCATTGACCTCACACGAGGTCTCCAGGCTCCCTCTAGAGCCAGCGTGTCTGTGACAAGCCACAGCAGGACACTGGACATTCCTGCTCTGCTTTCAGTGGCCAGCCCTTGCCTGGTGGCTTCACTGGCCCATCGTGTGCTGGAGACAAACTCCCAGTGCTGAGCACATGGCACCCTCCATCCCCACCCACCCCGAGGGCTCCCCCGGTGCCGTACCGATGCCAGTGCCACTCTGCTGGTCAGGCCGGTACTTGACAGTTGGTGGCTTTTGAGTCAGCTCGTTGTTTAGCGCATAGCCATCCCCACTGTGTGGAGAGAGATCTGGGGTCACCCTCCCAACGCAACCCTCCTCTGCTCCCCATAGAGCAGTTGAGTTGGGAATTGCTGTGTTTTGCAGGAGAGAGGATTTAAACAGGACAGGGTAGAAGCAGGGCTCTCCTGGGGATAACATCTCTGGTGGTCCCAACAGAGTGCAGGGAGAAATTCCCGCTGTCCCAAGCACAGCCGCACACATGCACAGCACCTGGAGAAGCCGATTAGCACGCTGCCTGCAGCCAGCTTGTCATAGTCCCACCGCATCCCGCCATCCTGGTAGAGCAGCAGGGCAAAGGACCGACTCCCATCAGTGGTGAGGACTGCCTGGTAGGTGCTCGTCTGGAGAAACACAAGGCACCCCTTTAGCACCTCTGAAGCCTCCTCTACTCTCCCCGCAGCACAGACTGAGATGGTGAGACCCAAAATGCCTGCATCAAGCCACGGGAGATAAGCAGTCCAGGCCTGCTCCGATCATCCCACACTTCTTACCTGAGTGTCACCCTGCCGAGATGGGTATGCTGGAGCATTCTCCCACGTCACCTTCAAGGTCCATTTTGCTACGTAGGGGGTTTTCAGGTATTTCTCAATCTTTGCTTCCACATCATTGACCAGAGGGTCTTGGGTAGAGCTGAGGGTGGAGTACTCCTGTCAGTTGGCAAGAGAGAGGGTTAAATGGGGGAGCTGGGGAGTTGGGCCCTCCCTGGAGAACATCTTTGGTGGTCTCAACCTGGTACCAAGTGGTGCCGACACCCTGGGAGAAATCTGCGTCGTCCCAAAAGGCAGCCACCATCGGCAGAGTCTCCCGGCCACTGAAGCCCCGGAGAGGTGGGTTGGGGTTGGAGGGGACGTAGTTGTCCGTGGGTGGGAAAATGATCTGTCCGTTATCTGTAAACTAGCCAAAAGAATTTGTTATTTGCTGACATCTCAGTCAGCTCCTGGAATGGCTTTCAGCCTCCATGGGTGAGTAGAAACCAATCATTTTAAATAGCAAAAAAAAATTAACATTTGAATGAAGTTTGGTTTCTCCTCCATTTCCATGTTGTTTTTTTCTACTAAAGAGGCTACACATCCCGTACGTGCTCGGCAAGGGGGGAACTCACATAGAGAGCATCCCGCAGCGACTTCCCGAAGGGAAATCCAATCTCTGGCTTGAACAGGGGGGAGTTAAAGTCCACCATCCTCTGGACACACTCTTGGTCCCCTCTTTCCATGCCGAAAGGGTAGAGCGAGGCCGCTGGCACTGACATGGGCAGGACATTAATCAAAAAGGTGAAAAACCATTAATAACCTGCTCCATCCTTCCTGAGCCAGGGCAAACTTGCCTGCTTGCCACTGGGATTCTGTGTCTGTGCTCCCCTTGGCCACACTACCACTTTGTTGGCTTGTAACCAGATTTTTAACCCAGTTTTAAATGTAGAATAGGATGCTTTCAGATGTTCTATTTCACCTCTCCCCATGGTCAGCTGACAATCCCTTCCTGCACTTTCCTTTGAGAAGAAGAAAATCTACTTACTGATAACCCTGTGGGTGGGTTGGGGCTCAGGGGCAGGATTACTGTGACCAGTAGGGGAGCCTGGTGCTGTGGCCGGTCCTCTCTGTGTCCCAAAGGCAGGAGTTGGGGTGGTGGCAGGGCTGGTGGAGGCTGGTGGTCTCCCTGCTGACACAGAGCCTGGGGCTGGGAGACCTCCCACTTCTTTGGCTGGGCTCACCAGGGCTGTGGGTGCAACAATCACGGTACTTCCTGCAGCAGTGGCTGCGATGCTGGTGCTGCCTGCAGTGCTGGTGCTGCCTACAGTGGTGGCTGCAGTGCTGGTGCTGCTGCTGCTGCTGGTTGTGGTGCTTCTGCTGCCTGCGGAGCTGCTGCTGCCTGCAATGCTGCTGGTGGTGCTGGTGCTGCCTGCAGTGCTGGTGCTGGTGCTGCCTGCAGCAGTGGCTGCGATGCTTCTGCTGCCTGCAGCTGTGGCTGTGATGCTTCTGCTGCCTGCAGTGCTGGTTGCAGTGCTTCTGCTGCCTGCAGGGCTGCTGCTGCTGCTGGTGCTGCTTGCAGTGCTGGCTGTGGTGCTTCTGCTGCCTGCAAAGCTGGCTGTGGTGCTTCTGCTGCCTGCAGAGCTGCTGCTGCCTGCAGTGCTGCTGCTGTCTGCAGTGCTGGTGCTGCCTGCAGTGCTGGTGCTGCCTACAGTGGTGGCTGCAGTGCTGGTGCTGCTGCTGCTGCTGGTTGTGGTGCTTCTGCTGCCTGCGGAGCTGCTGCTGCCTGCACTGCTGCTGGTGGTGCTGGTGCTGCCTGCAGTGCTGGTGCTGCCTGCAGTGCTGGTGCTGGTGCTGCCTGCAGTGCTGGTGCTGCCTGCAGTGCTGTCTGTGGTGCTGGCTGTGGTGCTGGTGCTGCCTGCGGTGCTGCCTGTGGTGGTGCTTGCAGTGCTGGTGCTGCCTGCAGTGCTGGGCTGGNTGGCTGTGGTGCTGGTGCTGCCTGTGGTGCTGCCTGCGGTGGTGCTTGCAGTGCTGGTGCTGCCTGCAGTGCTGGCTGCCATGCTGGTGCTGCCTGCAGTGCTGCCTGCAGTACTGCCTGTGGTGCTGCCTGAGGTGCTGGTGCTTCCTGCAGTGCTGGTGCTGCCTGCAGTGCTGGTGCTGGTGCTGCTTGCGGTGCTGGTGCTGCCTGCAGTGGTGGTCATTTTCTCCCCCTGGGCAGGTGCTCCCAGAGATGTCCAGAAGCTTAGAGGTGATGTTCTCGCTGCCTGTCCTGTGGCACGGTAGCCAGTGGCCGTGGGAGAAGTGTCTATCGGTAGTTCAGATGATGTCTGCCCAGCTGCTGGCTCCCCAGAGGTAGCAGCACCAAGGAGGGATGAGGGAATTGTTGCTGGCTCCTCTGCTAGGCTGTGCAGGCTGGGAAAGGTTGAACTGGGCACTGTGATGGTTGGGCTGGGACTGAGGACACCCCAAGACTCAGCAGTTGTCTCCACCGAGGTGGTCCACGCTGCAGGGGATGGGACAGGTCGCCCTTCTTCATCTGCCTTGCTGTGCATTACAGAGAGGGACAGGGCACTGCTGGCACTGGTGGCCTTCACCATGGCGGACAGCATGGCTGTGGTGGCCTTGGTGGCCACGAAGGTGTCCTCACTGGCTGAGCTGGCTGGTGAGATGGTGTTGCTGGGGAGCACGCTGGTGGCTGGTGTGGTGGCCAGGCTTGTGAGAGCAGTGCTGGAGACAGGCACACGGGTGCTGCCGGTGTCATCGGCGGGTGCTGCACCCTCAGCACTGCTCTCAGACGGGGTGGTGACTGCCTGGGCAGCGGTACCCCCAATATCTGACCAGGATGTGACTGTACTCTCCCACCGGTGTGTGTAGCCAACTGTCAACAATGAAGCCCCAGTCATGGGTTTGTCCTCAGCTGCTGGGCTGAAAGCCCTCGAGGCTGGGTCGTGGGTTCTGTCAGTAGGCTCAGGGGATGGCCTCAGGGTGGCATGGAGGCTGTGTAGAGCAGGAGCACTGCTGGGGACAGCTGTGACCCTGTTGAGACTGACAACACCTGCTCCTGCTCCTGGACCAGTAGTAGTGATGCTGGGAGTGACAGAGGGTGCCACCACAGGAGGTGATACAGTGACATCTGGCTCAGCAGTGCTGTGTGCAAGGCCTGGGGAAGGTGTTATAATCGGCTCCAGAGCTGTGGGTGACACTGGGCCTGTGATGGCCACTGCCATAGAGATCTTGCTGCCTGTGGTAGAGTGTGTCAATGAGGTGGCATTGTCAATGTCCGTCTCAGGTCCCTCAGACATAGGAGTGGGCACTCCCAGGGGCAGGTCCGCAGCCCTGTTGCGCACGGAGGGAGAAGCCGTGTCCATGTCCCAGTCCATGCCTGTGTCAGACTCAGCGGTGCGATAGCTCTGGTCCGATGCTGCTGTGCTTGGCTGAGCAGTAATGCTGGCTGTGGCACGGGGTGATGCTGGTGGGGTTGTCCCCAGGACAGTGTCACTGCTTTGGAGGGTACCTGTCGTGATACTGGTCTTTGTGTTTTCAGCCAAGGTAGAGCCTGGCACTGCCTGCGGCTTACTGCCATCTCCTGCTGGCTGATACCTGCCCTCATCTTCCTCCACACCTGCAGTTTTGGGGAGCAGCAATGTCATGAGTTGGGGTGTCTTGCCAGTGGTGGCACTGGGGAAGGAGTTGGCTGTGGGCAGTGCTGGGCTGGGGTTAGACACAGCCGGTGGGGCTGAGCGGCTGCTTCGCGGAGCCAGGGGAGGCAGATCCATCGAGGGCCTGTTTTCAAGAACATCAGTCCCCTGAGCAGGTGGCTCTGGTGATGGCTTTGCAGTGACGATCGCATGGCTGGGAGCTGGCCCTGTTGCACTGGGACTGGGGTTCTCCTGTGTGAACACCTCCAGCAATGTTGTCCCCACATCTTGCCCTGCAGTGCTGCCATCAGGGCGAGGGTCACCTGAGGCACCCATTGCTGGTGATGGGGTGGCCAGGGACAGTGGGGACATACCTGCTGCTGTTTCTTGGGGTATGATGGATGGGGACACCCCCAGAGCCATCCCTGCAGTGGCACTGCCTTCTGGGACTCCTGCTTGCAATGTCACTGGGACACCGACTGCTCTGGATACTGCTGGGGTGCCTGGCACAGCCATGCCCACGCCTGGTGCAGTGCTGGGTGACCACATCTCTGCCCCCAGAGCTGCCCTATGTTGAGGTCCAGCCTGGGACATTGAGACTGGTGCAGGTCCAGGGGTGACATCAGTTCCTGAGGGTGCTGATCCCACAGTGGGACCAGGCTGGCTGAAGCTGGGAGATGCATCAGGCACAGCCAGGGTGGCTCCAGTGTCCCACAGCACTGTCGGGGCATGGCCACCGGCCAGCAATGCTGCTTCCATCCCTGCTTCATTAATTGGAGCGTTGCTAACGAGGGAGGATAGATGGGCAGCTGGCCCAGTTCCGATGCCATACGCACCGAGGGATGATGTTGGTGCAGCAGCAGCGCGAGTGGCTTCATCTGGCTTTGTTCCATCAGCACCCATGAGGGACAAGGATATGGCCACACTGGGCTTGGCTGGAGGGAATCTTCTTGCAGCCGCCTCTGCTCTGGTGACCCCAGGGCCTGCTGAGGGGGTCTGGGGGAGCGGAGATCCTGTGGAGTGCACAAAAGATCCTGAAGAGGGACCACCAGTGCCATCAGGAGCAGCGTTGGGGGATAGTCTCATGTTGAGTTCCACTGGGGTGGCCTTGGTCTCTAGGGAAGCAGTGCCTGCTCTGGCTCTGGTGCTGGGTTCACTCGTCATGGACACTAGCTCAGTGCTGGTGCTTCCCAGAACTGGGAACAGTGCGGTGGGGATGTGCTCTGCAGTGGTGACATCCATCGCCATAGCCGGTGTGCCTGGAGCTAGTGCAGTGGCCTGGGGGTGGGTGACAGCATTGGCTCCAGGCAGCCCATCTCCAGCCATGCCAGGAGCCATGCTGTGTCCGGGAGCAAGCGTCTCTCCTGTACTGGGCACAGCACCGCTGGGGGGCCAGGTTGAAAGGGCTGGAGGTGACTGAGCAGGGGGCACAGGGAGGTCCTGCCATGTGTTGTGGCCAGCATTGGATAAGGTGCTTGCCTCTGGCTCTGTAGCCTCACCAATGTCAGTGGCAGCAGAAGAAAATCTGTCCTTTGCCGAGGATGTGCTTGGGAGGTCAGCAGCTGGTGGGGCTGCCATCCTGGTTCCCTCTGTGGCTGCATGGAGGGGAATCCCGGCGAGGCCAGTGGCAGGGCTGGCTGAGGCTGCTACCAGCTTCACGGGGCTGCCTATGTCCTGAGAGATGCTGGCTGCTGAGGCCAGAGCTGAGGTGGCCTCATCCAGCCCCGGTGTGTCCTCATGGGACAGGAACACAGCAGCTGCACGTGGCTCAGCAGAACTCTTGCTGATGCTGGGAGGTGGCATCCCTGTGCTGTGCTCATCCTGGGGAAGTGATGACACCGTGGTCCACGTTGTCCCCAATATCCCCTCTGCAGTGACAACATCATCCAGCTGCACCAACTCATTATCACCAGTCAATTTGCCAGAGACTGAGGAAGATGTTTTTGTCCCTGGCACTAATTGAGCAGCTGGGATATGTGCCACTGGTGGGGTCAGACCTCTGCCTGGTTCTGGGGCTACACCCGTCAATGCACCTGCAGCACCCATGGGTGGCTCAGCCACAGTTCCCTCTTGCACAGGGACAGTTATTCCCAGGACTGGCTCTCCAGTGATGCTGTCCAGAGCTACTCTGGACACTTCCATAGCCTGCTTGGGAGCGGTGCTGCTGTTTGATAGTGGTTTGCTTGTTGCCGTTGCAGCAGGGACACCTGGAGCTGGGGACAATACGACTGGGGCTGGCCCAGCACTGCCACCACCCACAGCAAGACCCACCGTGTGCCCTGTTGGCGTGAGGGACAGAAGCTTCCCATGTCGAGGCGTGGTGGGAGCTGGAGGGACATTGGTTGGGTGGCTGGCAGTGCCTAGAGAGGAGAATCCAGCCCCTGCCCCTGCCTGGGGGCTCTCTTCCATTGCCGGACCCCTGGGGAGGACTGCCATGCTGGGACGCCCCCCCTGCTCACCGCTGGTCCTGGCTGAGACCAGCGCTCTGTCCGTCACCTGCGGCACCAGGCTGCCTGTGGGGCGAGACGAGGTGGCCCCAGCTGGATCAACCCTGCGGTGGCCCCAGCAGGCAGGAACCTGCCCACAGCAGCTGCCCGCTGGCCTTACCTGAGCTGTGGCTGCCCACGGAGGCGGTGGTTCCACCAGCAGGAGAGGGGGACTCTCGCTGGGCAGCTGTGGTGCTGGGGAGCGCCTGGCACATGCCCAGCTCCAGAGGCAACTCCACGCTGCTGCTGTCGGCTGCAGGGGAGATGCCACTCGGCTCTTCTGGGGCTGGTGCTGGGGCAAGGGGCTGCTTCCCTGTCTCCCCGGCTTGCACTGGTGGCAGAGCAGGTAGGTGAGGGCAGGATGAAGAGAAAAACAGCCCGGGGTCCCCAACACTCCCATCCCTCCTCCCTGCAGGAGAAAGGTGGCCCCAGCCCTTGGTACTTGCCCCCACTCCAGCAGCCACAGCCAGATCATCACCAAGAGCAAGACAACCACCTTCCCCGTGGGGCATGAGTCCCCATCTGACCCACAAACTCCATCCCTTCCCCTGTCATGGTCAGGGGACCATACCAAGGCTGTGGCAACAGCAGGTAGAGACGGGGCAAACCCCGGCTGGGTTCTCAGGCTCAAACTTTAAGCAGCTCAAATGTTGTTCGGAGCCCGTCACCCATCACACATCACCCAGATGGTATCAGCCACCTGGTCAGCCTGACAGTGACCCCGGCACTTACCTGACAGTACCCAAAGTCTCCACAGTACCCAGCTCCAGAGCGGCCACCAGCCCAGGCACCCCATGGCGCTTCCTTGGTGGCAGGGACAGAGCTGCAGCTCTCCCTGTCCCAGGGGAACGACGCAACAGGGTGGCTCCAGCCGGTGAGCCCCCGCGGGGGGGGGGGGGGGGGAGGGGAACACAGACACCACGTGTCCTGCCTGGGGCACTGATGGTCCTGTGTCCTTGCAGCCTACCATGGACGTGGCCTTGTCCCTGTCCTGGGGACCCACTGATGCTGAGAGAAACCTGTTTTGCCACAGGAGGTTTTAAGTCCCTTCCTAGAATGCCTCCATGGCTGACAGCGTTGGGGTTCCGAACCCTCAAGGAGCACTTGATGGGCTATAAAGTTGCTTGGCCCAAAGACCCTAGGATGGCAAGTGTGAGGGACTGGGGCCCCCAGCACTTCTGGGAGGGGTGGGTAAGCCCTGGGCCCTGCACCCCCTCATTTGCTGCCAGGTCCCTGCCACGCTTGGCCACTCGGCCGGTAACCCCTGGGAGGGGTTGGCTCTCCACCAAGGAGGAAAAAGGAAGGAGCAGCCTCCCACTGCCGCCTCAGGGTCCCGCGTGTTTACCCTGCCCTGTCTCCTGCCCGGCATTACCGTCCCAGGAGCTGTGTGCAGGGGTTATCTGTGCTATCGCACCAAACGCCCACGCAAGCCCAGCCGAGGGCGACAGTTCCAGCATGGGCAATGGGGCCAGGCCTGGGTTGCAGGTCCTCTTCCACCGGTGACAGAGGCTGGGCGCACCCAGCCATGCAAAGCGACCCAGAGGGGCCGCTCCAGCGAAGACACATTTGCTTCTTTGCAGGGCCTAACCCAGCTCCAGGATCATTTAAGGGGAGTAAATAAGCTGGTGAAGGTATTGTGCTTCCCTTGCCATGCCATGGTAGCTGCACCTTAGGTGGGGAAACTGAGGTACAGAGAGCTCTGAGCACCTATGCATGGCTATGCCCACAGCAGTACCGGCAAACCTCAAGGGACTAGAGCTGAGCAGAGCCGTGGGTGCACATGGGACACAGGTGATGTGGCCAGGTACCATCTGTGCTGGTGCCAGGGGACCAGAGATGGAGTTGTGGGTGCCACGCTGAAGCAGCCCTTACTGTAGCGTGGCAGGATCTCTCATCTGAAGCCACCACCTCTGCAACAGAGGGCACCCTGGGGACCAGGTGCCACCAATGCCCAGGTCCCTGGGGAGTTTGGGCACTGAAGTCCTCCATTGCCTGTATGGAAAACCCCTCCTGCTGCTGCTGCAAAGCGGCACCTCAGGGAACCCAGCTAAGGGGCTCTGACATCCACTTGGGGGGTGTGGGGGGGGTGGCGTTTAGCACTGCCAACTGGCCTGGGACACCATGGGGACCAGCCCTCCACACTCCCTACAGGCGCCTGGCTCTAAGCGCGCGGTGGCATGTGGTTGCACAACGCCCCTCGCGTGGGTGGGGGTGCGACGCAGGTCCCGCCACTCCCTGCCTGGGCATGAGTCAGGCAGCAGTCGGGAGCTGTGTCCCGTGGGGCACCAGGGCAAGGGGGGAGGCCCTGCCACGGGCGGTTCCTCTGCACAGGAGCAGTGCCGTGGGCAAGAACTGACTGCTCAGAGTAGGCAAAACAACTCTCGGCCTTCAAGCTTTGGGCTGGAGTGTGGAACAGCACCTGACTAACTCCAGCAGCCTCACATAAGGAGGCATTTGTACCCCGAAACAGCCGGGAAGCCACCTGGGGATCCCCAGCACCAGCTGGACATCAGAGCAGATGAGCATTCCCTCTCAGGCACCCTGCACCTGCGTGCTCCATCCCTGGGGCACGTCCCATGGGTCATAGCCCCAGATGCCCACAGGGAGGAACAAGCACCCATGGTCCCTGCACCTTGGCAAGGAGGAACCTGGGAGACGGCCACCGGCATCCTCCTCCGCTCCATAGAATATTTTTATATATATAATATATATATTAAAATTACATTTCTCTTTACAAAAAACAATTCAACAAGGGGCCAAGGGACGGAAACCATGGCTGAAGCCAGGGTGCAGACACCCCAGCAAAGTCTAGGGCGCTGGGCAGACTCCCTTTCAGGGTGTCCCCCCTTTCAGGGGGCTCAGTTCAGAGTCCAGCAGCAGGTTGCACCGGTGGGGGTGGGCACCAGGGGGATGACCCTGCAGTGAGATGCCTGCTCCGGATCCCACGCAGCTCGCCCCATCCCTGCTGTCACCGCCTGTAAGGAAAGGAGAGGACATGAGCTCAGGAGAGGGGATGGTGCCAGCTGGCCAAGAGCAGTGTGGCATGGAAACATCGCCACTCCACCCCCCAAAAAGAAAAACAACAGAACATCTGTATTCCTACTTCTGGCGGGCAGTGCTGTAGGGATCGAGGAGGTGGGAGCTGGCCTGGGCCAGGTTCCAGTCAAACATCTCCAGCACTCGGTGGCACTCAACACGGGACTTCAGTCCCAGGCAGAAGAGCTGCTCCACCTACAAAAGGACAGGGCACGGCAAGGGGGGTGACAGGGGTGCCATCACCCTCACTGTAGGTGGGGTAGGGAGACAGGGACGGGCGGTACCTTCAGGTACTGGATGGCCCGTTGGACACTCCAGCCGTGGTTCTGCAGGGCTGCCTGGCACTCCTCGGTGGTCACACCATGCACAGTGTCCTGCACCTAGGGGGAGCTTGTGGTCAGCACCTGCCACCACTCCTGGGCAGCAGGGGGACCACGGCTGAAGCAGAGGAACACCAGGGCTGCCCCCACCCCAGCTTTGTCCCTGTTCCCAGGGAGCACCGTCAGCCCAGAGCTGGGACCATCCTCATCCCTGGGATCTCCAGCCTCTTCTGGGCTCAGGTGCAAACTCTCGGCCACAATGGACCCAGCCCAGAGAGCCCAAGGGGACCATGGTGACAGCCGCTTTGCTCCCCACTTCCCTGGGGCCATGGGTAGGGTTAATTTGCGTTAAAAGGGCCTGCAATCCTCATTTTGGAGTTGCAGTAACATGTCCCACTTACGACCCCTTGTAGCCAACCCCCAGGGTTGAACCTGGGGAAAATCAAAGCACAGGGTGGGGTTGGTTCTTGCCCAGGTGAGCCCAGGCCAGACCACTATGTCCCCTCTTCCCAGCAGATGCTGATGATGCCACTTACCAGCCGGATCTTGTCAGCAGGGCGGCAGCCATCGGGCCCATCGTAGACAATCTTCTGGAGGCTGCAGGAGGCTTTCACCAGGCACTTGGGCCCGAGGTTGCTGTTGTTAGAGGAGAAGTTGGCCTTGCAGTCTGGGGGTGGCTGCTGCACCATGGGACGGACGGTGGCTGTGGTGACCAGGCGGGATGCCGGCACCTCCTCGGGGCTTTTGGCCTCCTTGAAAAACTTTTCGTACTTGTCCAGGTAGGCAGGGCGCTCAGGCAGCAGGTAGTAGTGTGTGCTGCTGACCTTCTGCCCATCCTTCACAATGGGCAGGATGCAGGGTCCCTTGGAGCAGTCCTTGCCCTGTGCCTGGATGACTTTGGGGGTGGCATACTTAGGGTCGAGGGCAAAGCTCTGCGTGGTGGGCATGGGCTTCCCCGGCGAGGTGGAGAGGCAGGAGCAGAGGGTGGCACGTTGCTGGGGAGAGCCCACCTGCAGGGCCATGGGGCTGGGTGTCCGCGAGGTGGGCTGTGACAGCGGGTCCCGGGGGGGAATCTGGGGCGGCCGGTCTTCCTCACCTCCTGAAGCTGGGGAAAGCTCCCCTGACCAGCGCCCAGGCTCGTTGCGGCGTAAGGGCCGGGGTGGGATGGGGACACGGGGTGGGATTTGGGGCTTATCGTCGGTGAGGGCAGTTGGTCCCAGGGGGACGTTGAGCCTCTTCATGCACTCCTGCTGCAGCTCCTCAAAGAGCTCAGTGGTCTGCGTCAGGCTGGGCTGCTTCATCTCTTTCGGGGGCAGGAAGAGGTTGTCCTCCACTGCTGGTGCTCGCTCACCCTCATCCACAAAGCCGTAGTTGGTCTTGCCCCGCCGGCTTGGAGGGCTGGTGATGGAGCAGACCTCAAAGTCGTCCTCGTCCTGTGCCACGTCATCATAGGCGGGTGGTGGGGGCAGGGGGCGGGCGTCCCAGTCCACCACCGGTGTAGGGTGGAGAGGTCGGGGTAGAGCCCGCGTGGGGCTCTGTGGTGGGGTCTTGTCCAGCAAGGAGAAAGCCTCCATGGCCAGCTTAGCCAGTGATGGGGCTGTCAGCGCCCCCACTGGTGAGGGGCTACCTTGGGGTACCTCCTCCCCAAAATCGATGAGGGTCACCTCGCTGCCTGCTGGCCCCTCGCTTGGTGGCCGGCCGGGGTGCCGCTCGCCCACCTTCGTGCCTGGTACCCGTGCCGAGGGCTTGACCGGTCGCAGACCCTTCCCGGCACCTGGCTTCTTCAGGCAGAGCTTCCGGAGACCCCCCGGCAGACCCTCCTCCTCCTCAGTGACTGGGTCGTAGCAGGGTTCTAGGAGGACACGGAGCGGGATGGTGAGAGTCCCCACACTCGCCCCTTTGGTCCAAGGCGGGGCAGCTTCATCCCCAAGTCCCCAGACTGCCCCACAGCTTCAGCCACCTTTGCTACTCCCTTGGGCGCAGCGATGCACACCAGGGCAGGCAGGGTGGGGAAGGGCAGGGGTACTCTGGGCACCTGTCCCTGCCCCAGGCTGGC
>VWZK01011716.1:59295-76696 GCA_013396935.1 Baryphthengus martii | reverse complement strand
CCACCTGGTTGATGCCCAACACCCACACTGGGCACAGCCAGACCCACCTGACAGGGGTGCACGGAGCACCCTGGAGTGTAAGCACCCAACCCCTCCTCCCCACCACAGACCAACTGGGGTCTCTCTTAACAAAGTATAGGGGGAAAAAAGAGAATTTTGGTGGATTTTTTTCATATGTTGCCTTTGAAGAGGATTTATGTCATCAAAAGTGTGGGATTGGGCCGCACCCCTGCTGTGACCCCTCTCCACACAGGTACTGAAAGGTGTAGGTTTAGCAACCTTGGGACACCCCAAAAGCACTGGAGTAATATGGCCACCTCTGGGGTGGCACTTAAGTAAGTCCCCCTATTCCAGGACAGCCCTGAGGGGCTGCAGGGCTGGGAGAAGGGGTTTTCCCCCTCTCCCTGGGACAGCCCCCTCCAAGCACAGCAGCTCCCCATATCCCTGACCCCATTAGTAAGAAGAGGCGAGGGAGTTAGTACAGCCGCAAGCGTCCTACCCAGAGCCACCGTCCCCAGTACAGCAGGGAGGAAAGAGATGTTCCAAGGGGCAGGGGGGGCAGCCAAGCCACAGATCACTCCCATGCCCGGTGGGCAGCAGGGAAGGCAGGGAGCAGGCAGGGGATGCAGAGAAGACAGAAAATTTCTTACTCATCAATTTTATCGGGAAACCCCCAGCAGTGCTGCGGGTTGGTGTCTCCATGGCCTGTGTGGATGAAGCTGTTTTTAAGCGGCTGGCTGATGTCGTGGGCCGACAGCCCTGCCACCGAGGTCACCGTGTTTCGGGGGAACTGGCCCACTTTTAGGGTCCTCTTATTCTGACCCCGCCACCAGTAATTCTCGGCCCTAAGGAATAAAAAGGACCTCATTACCGACAAGGGGATGGGAGGGGGACATGCGCCTGCCTCAGTGACAGGGAGGAGGGGAGGTGACTCGCCCGAGGCCACGCAGGCAGGCAGTGACACAACCGGGAGGGGAACCCAGTTGCAGAGGCTCCCAACTCTATGGCGGCAGTGCACTCTCCTTCCTACCCCACACAGCCCCTGCACCAGGAGGTGCCAGGGATGTGGGTGGTAAGAAACAAAGCTCCCCATTTGCACCTAAAAAGATGCACCCCTTCCTCCTCCTCCTCCCAGCTGCCCCAAATTATGCAGGAGCCTTGGAGTGATGCCCGCTCCAAGCTGCTCTCACTGCTGGTTCTCTTGTGCCCCACATACTTGGGGATGGCACAAGGGACGAGCACGGTGTCTGCTGACGAACCCTCAAACATCTCAGTCCTTCAGGGGAAACTTGGGAGGCCATAAAGGGGGACAAGGAGCTGAGGAGTTCTCTTGCTTCCTTCCTATGTTCTCAGCAGGCCCCTGGAAGGCTGGTGTGGGCAGCGGGAGACACGCAGGCACACAGGTGGGGGGACTCAAGCCGCAAAACCTCCTGTGGCCATGTGAGTAGGGCAGCAAGGCTGCTGGTCCCCCTGGAATCCCAGCGTACCCCACGAGCCTGTCAGGAGCCACCTGCCTGCCCCAAAATGTGGCCAGCTCCAGTGCGGGATAGGGTGGTCACCCAGCCCAGGGGGACCAGCATGGGGGGCAATAGGGATAAGTACGATGCAGGGAAAGGCATCCCAAGCAGGCTGCACCTCTCTCAGCCTGTGCTAAATCAATGAGGGGTTCCAACACTAACACCCCTTCACCCCCCACACCCTTGGCCAGACGCTGGGCCCCCCGCTCCCTGCGGGCAGGGTGTGCACCGGGCTGGGGGCGGCGGGCAGTGTGCGGTGCCAGCCCGACGAGGCTGGCACGGGCCCCACGGTTTCCTGGAGTCACCTGTGAGTCACCCCCGGCCACCAGCTCAGCCCTTTTCCTGTTTACCTTCCCCACTCGCCGCCCGCCAGCCGCCTTATACAGCTCTACGACCCCTCGGCAGAGCCCAGCCGGTACCGGGCATCCTCCCTCACCCGCGATGGGCTGAGTAGGGGAGTCGGTTCCCCTCCCCGGGAGATTTCTNGAGGAGGGGAGTCGGTCCCCCTCCCCGGGAGATTCCTCCCAGCGCCCCGACACCGCCGCATCCCGCCGGAGGGATGCTGCGGCCGGGCCGCCCTCGCTGCTCCCCGCCTCCCTCCAACTAGTCCCGCCGGACCCGGGCTTGGACCCCCGGCACAACCCCGCTCCGGTTCTGGCCTGGCTTCTGCCCGAAAGCCCCCCGCTCCCGTGGCCGGCTGGGTCCCCGGGGGGCTTTCAGGTAGGTCCCTGCCCCTGCCCACACACACGTACGCACGCCCGGCGCCCGCCGAACGACAGGCAGGAGCTTGAAAAGGGGTGGGGGGTGTTTACGGTGCCCCGGGCGGCCTCAGCGGAGCCGGATGCGGCCCCCAGGAGGAGCACCCTCCCCCCAACTCCTCCCGTCAGCCCTCCCCTCCCTGCAATTAAACTGCCAGACCCTGGGCAAGAGTCATCCCTGACGGCGGCGGCGGCCCAGGAGAAAGCCGGTCCCTGCAGACACACAAATCCGGCCTGATTCACCTCCAGGCCGTGACTAACCGCGGGGAGCTGGCCCCAGGATGGGGGAGAGGGGAGAGAGGAGGGGGGAAGGAGAGAACCTTCCTCCTCCTCATCATCCCCCCGGGGCTGGGGGAGGGGGGCAGCCTCCCGCGGCAAAGGGACACTGAGCTCCTTTGGGGGGTCCCCACTGTCCTCGAGACGTTGCGGAACGGGCATGTCCTGGGATGGGGATGCAGGGACCAAAGGTCCCCTCCAGTCTGCAGGTCCCCAGGCTGGTGAAGGAGGGTGGCCGTGCCCCCAGGTGGCTGGCAGGGACTAGGGTGCAAAGCCCACGGTGCAGGGGATGACAGGTAACGCCACCGCGGTACTGAGCCCCTCAGTGCCTCTCCCAGCACGGTGACAGCTGCACGTCTCCAGGTGCCGGTGGCACGTCCCCACCGGTATCAGCNGGAGCCGGATGCGGCCCCCAGGAGGAGCACCCCCCCCCCAACTCCTCCCGTCAGCCCTCCCCACCCTACCCGGGCATCATCAGCCAGCAGCGTGTGGGGAGACAGCCGACCCGAGGGGAAACTGAGGCAAGGGAGGGGGGCTCCCCTCCGGGAGCATCGGCAGCCGCTGAGGCTCCTGCCACCCCCGGGCTGCAGAGCTCAGACCCAGCACCCCCAAAACGTGCCCACCGGGAGCCNAGCTGGCCCCAGGATGGGGGAGAGGGGAGAGGAGGGGGGAAGGAGAGAACCTTCCTCCTCATCATCATCCCCCCGGGGCTGGGGGAGGGGGGCAGCCTCCCGCGGCAAAGGGACACTGAGCTCCTTTGGGGGGTCCCCACTGTCCTCGAGACGTTGCGGAACGGGCATGTCCTGGGATGGGGATGCAGGGACCAAAGGTCCCCTCCAGTCTGCAGGTCCCCAGGCTGGTGAAGGAGGGTGGCCGTGCCCCCAGGTGGCTGGCAGGGACTAGGGTGCAAAGCCCACGGTGCAGGGGATGACAGGTAACGCCACCGCGGTACTGAGCCCCTCAGTGCCTCTCCCAGCACGGTGACAGCTGCACGTCTCCAGGTGCCGGTGGCACGTCCCCACCGGTATCAGCAGGGAGCGGCCCTGAGGCAAGGCCGGGGCAAACCCAGAGGCACAGTGGGGTGAGTCAGCAGGGGTGGATGGTGAGGGCTGGGCTGTGCTGCCCGCAGGTAAGGCTGTGCACCCTCGTGTGTCCCCCGCCCCACATCAGGGTGGTCCCTCAGCACTGTGCTGGGGGGCCAGAGCTCCCCCATCCATGCTCCCCACAGCTCTGCCAGTGCCCACAGTCTTCCACCATCCCCACACAGTCTGGCAGTCCTGAAGCTGGCAGCTGGTCCATACCTCCCCCCCCCCCCTCCAGCCCCATCCCACAATACCTGCCCCCCCCGACCGTGCAGTACCTGCCCTCGATGACTGTGATGATGTCATTCATCTGGATATGCAGCTTGTCTGGCTCCTCGAAGTCCTGCAGCGCTCTCATGTCGGTGGGCTGGGCCTGGGAGAGAGGAGTAAGGACAGGGGACTAAGCGCCCCTGTGTCCATCTCTGCCCCCTTTTGAGGCCAGGCCCAGCTCCATGCAGGGCATACAACACCACAAAACAGTCAAGAGAGCATCACCGCTCCCAGCCCCTCCTCAGCTATGACATCTCTAGGACGGGCAAGGTGACCCCTCCTGCTGTGACCATGTCACCACTTGCCATCTCCAAGCCTGCAGGGCTGCCTGGCCTGAGCCCCTAGTGTGACCTCCCACCTTGGCAATACCCTTAACTGCTCATGCTCAAGCAGAGCTGGTGGGAGGGGGTGCTGGGGCCCCTGTCCCCACCTGTGATCACCCACCTCCACCAGGAAGTCCCGCAGTGCCACGAAGGTGGGTCGATCCTCAGGCTTGTGTGCCCAACACTGCAGCATGACATTGTAGACATCCTGCGGACAGTCCTCTGGCCGTGGCAGCCGCTCGCCCTCCTTGTCTATCTTGTGCAGGATCTGCGGGGCAGGGGGGTGCCATCAGGGGGTCCCAGGTCCCCGCCAGCACTGCTAGGGCGAGGCAGTGGGGCAGGTCCCTACTGTGCACCCACCTGGCTGCCATTCAGGCCAATCCAAGGCTCCTGCCCATAGGTGAACATCTCCCAGAGGGTCACCCCGAACATCCACGTGTCACTGGCATGGGAGAAGGTGCGTGTCTTCAGGCTCTCAGGAGCACACCTGCACGGGGAAGGACGTGAACATCAGGAGGTCGTGGGTGTTGTATTCACAGGTCACCCTCTCCCCAGGGCTCACCAGGCAAAGGGGACCTTGCGATGCTCCTGCATCACATAGTGGTCATCGTTTTTGGGCAGGGCTCGCATCAATCCAAAGTCCCCAATCTTGACCAGCTCATTGGAAGCCAGCAGAATGTTGCGAGCAGCCAGGTCACGGTGGATGAAGCGCTTGGACTCCAGGTAAGCCATGCCTTTGGCCACCTGGATGGCATACTGGCAGAGGGTGGAGATGAGGAAATGACCCTGGTTCTTCCGCAGGCGGTCCAGGAGGGACCCCAGTGGGGCCAGCTCTGTCACCTGGGCCATGAGGAGGGGACAGCAGGTCGATTAGGCCAGAAGCACCCTGGTTGGGCTGGTTTCCAGCCTTCTTGTGCCCCATTCAAGATGCTGGTGGGGAACTTGGGGTACAGACCCAGCCTGTTTTTGCTCATTCCATCATACAGGATCCCCCCACAGAATGGCATCAGGGTTGGTCCGGTTACCCTACACTCACCATCTTCATGGGGTGGGAGAGCACTACACCATAGAGACGGATGAGGTTCCTGTGGTCCAGGGAGTGCATGGCGTTCACCTCCCGGATGAAGTCGTCCAGTGCCTCTGGCTGGCTCAGCACATCTGTCTTGAGGCACTTCACTGCCACATTCAGCTACGGCCAAAGCGGGGATGAGCCCCGAAGCATCTCCCCCCAAGGTGGTCCCACTGCCCGGCTCCCTCCCTCTACGAGCAGGCCCTCACCGTCTTGCCGCCAGGCGTGCACCACTCGCCACGACGCACAACGCCGAAGGAGCCGTCACCCAGCTTCTCGAAGAGCGAGAGGTCCCGCTCCCGCACAAGGCAGGTGAGGGAGTGCTGGCTCCCGGCTTCGGCGGGCGGTGGCGTGGGGGGCTTGCGGAAGGTGCTCTGGGGCTGGGGTGGCAGCTCTGACTCGAGGCGCTTCCCGCTGAACACCTGTGGGACACGGAGGCAGGTGAGACATGGGTGTGGAGATGCCGCAAGCACTCAGATCTGCGAGTGAGCAGTGCCAGGATGATCCCCTGCCTGGGCTGTACACTCTGGAACCTCATGATGACTGGTGATTACTCAGGGCAGCCTGGCTGCAGGAGCGGACTCTGCTTCTCCAGCTGCCTGCACACTGAGCTGCGATTCATATGGAGAGAAGGGGTTGTGCCTCTCACAGCAGCCCCGGCAAACCACGCTGGTAACTGGAGGGCCCTGGACACTCCTTGGCCAGGCTGCAGCCACACGATGTGCCTGGGCACAAAGCCAAGAGAAACCTCCAGCTTGGGCCAAGTGTGGTGACACATCTCTGCAGCGATGCCGGCCTTGCATTATGCTCTGCCACCGCTGCCAGCCCAGAAGGGACATCAACAGGCTCTCCCTCCCTCTCACCCTGCTGAGGCAGATGATGTATCGGGACTGATGCTGATGATGTACCCCATGGCACATCAACAGCCAGGACCAGTGTGGCGAGCGTGGGGGCAGGTCCTGGCATGTTGCTGAGGTGGGAGGTGGCATTTCTGTGCCTGGTGCAAGGCCGAATAGCCTTCTATTAAAAGGAAAGGGCGCCCCGTCCCTGTCCTTGTCCCAGCCCAGACAAGTCACAAAGGGGAAAGGCCATGACCCAGTGCCCAGCTGGAAAGCACTCTGCTCTTTTGGGGGCACAAGGTGCTGGGAGATGCCAGGGTGGCAGGAGCACCACCAGCTTTGCAAGGGACGGCATCAGGGGCATATGTGAGCGCCCTGTTGTGCTCCCAGCCTGCAGGCACAAGGCTGTGCCCCCTTATCACAATGCAGTGGGGTGCGCCAGGGGCCAGGCAGTGTTGCTACCCACAGAACTGGCAGGGGCAAGATGCGAAGGCTTTGTGGCTCGTTAGCTGCAAACAAGTTTTCTGGCAGAAAGGCAAATAACGCGAGGTGAATGAATTTCCCAAGTGCTGGGGCAGCAGCGCCGGCCTTCACTGGGAAATGACCCAGAAGCCCATACAGAACCGGGGCGCGTGCTGGCAGGGACACGTCACAGGCAGGGCAGGGGCAGCAGAGGCTTCTGCTTATCTCCTTGTCAGCCTCCAGGGACTGGTGGTGGAGGGAGAACTGGGCACCAGAGAAGAGCATGGGGAGAGGTCCAGTTCCTCCTGCCTGCCCCTCTCTCATTCCTACCTTGCTCATCCAGGATTTCCTCTTGCACATGGCTTTCCTCCGCTTCACTGCCTCCCACAGCCGCCGCTGGCCTGCAGGACACAGTGACTGTCATTGACCCAGCACGGGGTGGGGGTCTCCTCCAACCCCATGAACCGAGTGCTCCTCTGTGCTCTCCAGAAGATGCTGCGCAGCCAATCAGGGGTACAGGGGGAAGTTAGGGGAGGGATGTACGTACCAGGGCGTCCCATGCCAATCTTCTCCAGATCCTCATTTTTGACGTACTCAAAGTGGGAGAGGCGAGTGACGTTGAGCTCGTCTCGGATGCGCAGGAAGTACTGCTGCAGCTGCAGCTCAGTAAGCAGCTCCAGCAGCCAGTCCGTTCCCTCCTCCGCCTGCATGCTACAGCTCAGCCTCTGCCAGGACACCATGCCAGGTTAGGGGGGATGCTGCCCTCTTCCCCTCTGCCCCATCCCCCTCAGGGAGTCACCCAAGGGGGCCAAGGGCCGAGACTGGGGTGCTGCCTGGGTAGGGTGGGAGGGATGCTAGTGGAACTCCTTCTCCTGAGCCTGTCCTCAGCTCCCTAGGAGGGGCCAGGAGAAGCAATCCATCAAGAGGGCCCACAAGGACAGGCAGGGACCTCAGCTCTGCCCTGTTGGGCCCACAGAAACACCAGACAACCCCTCTGCTCCAGCACAGGCTGTTCCTAGGCAGCAGTGCCAGGGACATGGAAGGGAGCAGAGCCTCGGAGCATGTGATGGATGTGCCCGGCAACAGCCCCTAGTCAAGGGGCACCCGACAGCCTGGCCCTGTGCCTGCACAGGGGCCACACCACACCTGGCATTGTGCCTACCAGGCTCCCTTTGCCCAGCTGGAGGGGGTGACCAGGGAGGTGACAGCTGTCCCCAGCAGGGACAGCCACCTCAGCACTGCTACTCAGCCCCCCGGCATCCCTGCACATCTGGCCGGGCTGCAGCGCAGACCCACGGTGGGTCTCCTCTGCCACGGGTGGTGGCACCTGGCCAGGAGCAAGTGAGAAAGCAGAGAGACATCAGGGTCTCCAGTGGGGTCCTGGTACCCCAAGGGTGAGGCACAGAGCCCCCTGCTCTGTTGCCATCACCCTCCCTCACCCCTCCCCAGACATGCCCAGGGCACAGGGAGGGAGGGGATGGGGTCAAGTATCACCCATGGCTCCCCATGCCTCCCTTAAGTACGTTCCTAGTTCCTCCTAGTTCCTCACCGCTCCTCATCCCTGCCTGCTGTCCCAGCAATCCCTCCCCTTTCATTGTCACTTTTCTGGGAAGGGATACAGAAGAGCTGGAGGGGAGGTGGGACCCACTGTCCTAGCCCCGCAGCAGGGCAGCCCCCTCCATCCTCTCTCCTCTTCCCCGGGAGACTATGTGGCCCTCGGTGCCTTCACCCCCCACGCTCGGGTCCCTCGACCGCGTCACCACAATTACAGCCCTAGGCACAGGGCTAAAAATACGGCGGGTGCGGCGGGCAGCTGGGCACGGGGGCGCATGGGGGCACACGGGGCGAAAGCAGCCTCCAGCCTTTGCCGTGTGCCCGCGGCTGACTGGGGACGGCAGGTCCCCTGCCCGCAGGCAACGGGGACAGGGCCCGTGCCGGACAGAGCAGAAGGGTCTCTGCCCGGGGTGGGGGTCAGCACTTACTCGGTAGAAGCGGAAGCGGGTGAGGAAGGGGAAGGATCGGTGCAAAGCCTGGAAGCGTCGCATCCTGCCTGGCTGCCCGCCGCGGCCCCTGGCACCGCCGATGTCCCTTTCCCGGTGCTGGCGTCCCACGGCAGAGCCCGCTCAGCGCAGCCGGGACACCCGTAGCTTGGCTACAGAGATGTCCCCCGGCTCGGCTGCCCCATATATACACGCCCCGGAGAGGGCAGGGGGGGCTCAGGGCGCCCGTCAGCCAGACACGGGCTGTGGCTCTACCCCACCTCCGTCCTTCCGTCCGGCACTCGATCTTCGCGGCCGGCCCTCCTCTTCCCCAACGCAACGGGGGCGGGGGGACGGCGGCAGGCAGGGCTGGGGGTCACACCCCTGACTGGAGTAGCTTCTCGGGGACCCCCGGCCGCCAGCGGGGTTCGGTCGCGGCCGGCTGATCGCGCAGCGCTCCCCGGGAGGGGTTATTTTCGGCCGGGGCTGGGACGTGCGCCCAGGGGGCCGGGCTCCCATCAATGTGCCGCTTTCTCCCTTGTTCGGCGGGCGCCGGCAGCTGGGAGCCCGGACCCCCGCTCCCATTTCCATGGAAACTCGTTTTGGCCTTGGGAAACACTCCCGGGCCTCAGTTTCCCCCCCAGGAAGCGGGAAGCGAGGGAGGGAGAGGAGACATCCGGCTCTCCGCTCCCCAGCCGAGGCTGCAGGCACGACGCCAGGGTGATGGGCACTGCGGGGGGAGCTTCTGGCTCGGCAGATGTACCCGCTGCCCAGCTGCCAGCCCCCGAGGGGCTCTGCTGTGGGGTGCCACCAGCATCCTGGGGCTCACTCCCCTTCTCTGGCGGGGCTGGCACCGCACTGCCTGCAGGCTCCCCGAGGAGAACAGCTGGTCACGCCGGCAGCCATGGCGTGAGAGAGGAAAGACTGTAGCAACCTCTTGCTGTGGGCCCCGCCTGCCTGGCCCCCCCAAACCGCAGCCATCACGGAGGCGGGGGTAGCTGGGAGGGGGTTAAGCGCATCCCCAGGTGCAGAGGAGCCTCCCCTGCAGCTTCCACTGCCGGGATCCCAGCTGGCACCCAGCGGCACAGGCGCCCAACACAACAAGCCCATTGACTGGGGACACCCGGGCACGGTGCCCTCAGCACCAATCTCCACCACGCGCCAGCTTCCCTCTCCGTGGCCCAAGGGACACCGAGGATGCTGGTGGTTCCCTGCCCTGCAACAGTGCATCACTCTCATCAGGTGGTCCTGGCACCCAACAGTGCTGGCATGCTGCCTCCTGCATCCCGGCCCATCTCCCACACCCCCAAACCCTGGGTGAAGCTTCCCAGTTCAGTGCCCGCACTGGGAATACTGGTCTCCAAAAGGAAGCTAGGAGACCCAGCTTTGCCCACTGCACTAGGGGAGGCTCCTCATCTTAGTTTCCCGCTCCATGATAGACGCAAGAGCGCAGTGGGTAACACCACAACCTCGGCTCCAAGGTGGGCAAGCAGAGATCCTCCATCCTTGGGGCAGGGGGTGTCACAAATGCCCATCCAGTCCCCTTGACGCAGCAGACAGCAAAGACTCCCTGTGTAGGTGCCACTCGACCCCCCCGCGCCCTGCACATGCGCCTTGCCGCACACACCCACCCCTGCAGCCCCGGTGATGCACCCTACGTGCACCCAAGCTCATGCACGGGCAGTAACGACTCTCACGTGCACCCTGGGACCACACAGGCGCAACCCCCGGCCCCCCCCGCGCCTCCCGCCACCTGCACAACCGCAGCCGCCCCCCCACGTGTGCGTCACCTCCACACCCCCCGCAGCTACCGCCCTGCCTGGCCGCACGTGCGCAAACACACCGGCGCCGCACAGCCGGCAGCGCCGCACAACCCGCTTCCCTGCCTCCGCCTGACACACACCTGGAGCCACCTGCACCCCTGTGCGCCCACGGGTGCCTGTCCCCGGTGTGGAACACTCCTTGCCTCCGTGTTCGCCCGGCATCACACATGGTTGGGCACACCCGCCTGAGCTGGCACACAGGTGGCCATACTCCCCCGTCAATTACTCCTACCCGCAACAACACCCCAACATCTGCCCTGTACCCTAAGGCACCTGTACTCTCCACATGTACCAGTGCGCTCCCTAACCCCGCCAACATCCTCATGCGCAGCCTGACACCCTCACGTGCAGATGGCAGCATGCAGTGCCACCGTCCTACACCGAGCACCATGTCCCTCCCTGAGCTGTGCCAGGCCCAGCTGAGCCACGCTGCCGCACACCGTTTCCCTGTGCCTCAGTTTCCCCAGCAAGGTGGAACAGGCAATTCCACTCCTGCGGGTTGGGACGGGAGTGCAGCTGTGAAGGGGTTGCAATCCCCATGCCACCCCAGATGCCATGGGGTACCGTGAGTGCCAGAGAGGAGAGATACCATGCAGGGACCCCCTCAGCTCCATGCTAGCCGCTGATTCACGCCCCATAGCAGGACCCTGCCCTTCTTGGGAACACCAAGCCTGGTCGGGTGCCCCCTGCCGCTCCCCCCCTCCAGTTCCCCCTGCACTGACCCGCCGGCATGGCATGCCCGCAGCGCTGTCCTGCCGGGAGGATGGCATGGGGCACCCGCTGCCCAGCCGTAGGGCCCGCTGCCCAGTGCTGTCCGAGAAGCTGTGGGGCAGGGGGCCCAGCATCTCCTCCTCCTCCTCGGCGCTGCTCAGGCGCTGGTAGTCACATCTCTCACCCATGGCTGGGGCGGTGGTGGCGGCTGCGGCGCTGTGATGAACGAGGGGCTCTGCAGAGACGCCCGCGCCTGCCTGGGGGTGGCGAGGGCTGGAGCCGGGCTTGGGATCACATGGCAGAAAGTTGCTGCAGTTCCGGAAAACAGCGAGAGGGTGAAGGTGACCGCGATGGTGATGGAAGGGAGGGGGGGGATCGAGGGATGCAGAGGAGATGAGAAAAGAAAGGGCGGGGGGCAGCCTCTCGAGCGCCCATCCTCACCCCAATCCCAGCCTGGCACCGCTGTCTTCCTCCTGGCTCAACAGCCCAACTGCCCACCTGCTGTCCCCGCTCCGGCAGCCGAGCCGAGAGGCAGTGGCGCCGCTGCCGGCCCCAACACCGCGCTCGCAGCCCCCTGCTCTCCCCGTCCCGGCACAGCGCAGCTCGCCAGCGGGGATGCGGTGCAGGCAGGCGGGCGGGGGGGGGTGAGGGGGGGGCATNTCTTCCTCCTGGCTCAACAGCCCAACTGCCCACCTGCTGTCCCCGCTCCGGCAGCCGAGCCGAGAGGCAGTGGCGCCGCTGCCGGCCCCAACACCGCGCTCGCAGCCCCCTGCTCTCCCCGTCCCGGCACAGCGCAGCTCGCCAGCGGGGATGCGGTGCAGGCAGGCGGGCGGAGGAGGATGAGGGGGGAGCATCGTCCAGCAACCGTGGCTCTGTGGTAAGTGGAGTGGATGAGGAAGCACCGTACCTCCCTCCTGGGTACCTGCAGGGGCGGGGGCCTCTGTGGCTGGCAGCATCCCCAGCATCCCTCCTGCTTCCCTGCGCCGCAGAGGGGGATGGGATGCACTGGGAAGATGGCTGCTCCGCAGCAACCCGGCAGCACTGGCGCAAGCACGGCAGGGCCGGGAGATCAGCCAGGCCCTGGNCAGCACAGGCGGCGTGAGCCCATCCTGTCCTCCTGGGAGAAACACTCCCAATCCCAGAAAGCACCCGCCCCTCTTCAGGGGGTCTGGGTGACCTTGGTGGGGGCAGCCCCTCGACAGCTCCTCCTGTCATACCACAGAGGTGAGCTCAGCCGTGGCACTGAGGCGGCCGAGCCTGCGGCGTGGGAGCAGCGAGCCACCCCCGCATGCGGCCTGCCGGCGTCACCGTGCTGGCACGCTGCAGGCCGGTGACTGATGCACGTGCTATGCCACCTTCCCTCCAGCCTCGGCTGCCTGGCACTGGCCCGAAACCCTCGCCAGCCTGCCCAGTGGGAGAAATGCTGTAGGATCGCCAAGCTGAGAGGGAATAAACCCCGTCCCANCGCCAGCGGGGATGCGGTGCAGGCAGGCGGGCGGAGGAGGATGAGGGGGGAGCATCGTCCAGCAACCGTGGCTCTGTGGTAAGTGGAGTGGATGAGGAAGCACCGTACCTCCCTCCTGGGTACCTGCAGGGGCGGGGGCCTCTGTGGCTGGCAGCATCCCCAGCATCCCTCCTGCTTCCCTGCGCCGCAGAGGGGGATGGGATGCACTGGGAAGATGGCTGCTCCGCAGCAACCCGGCAGCACTGGCGCAAGCACGGCAGGGCCGGGAGATCAGCCAGGCCCTGGCAGGCGCTGCCAGGATGGGGTCTGGGGAGTAAGCCAGAGGGACCCCTCCCAGGGTCAATCCTGTCCCCTCATCCCCTCACAGGAAGCTGGGGGTCTCCTAGACCTCTGCCAGGTGCTGTACCAAGCACAGCCCCCAGCAGGGGCAGGTGGTACTGGGAAGACAACCCCCCAGATGGGGAGCCCCTCATCAGCACATCGGAACTGGCTCGTACCCCAACGTTGCCTGGCCACAGCCCCTCTCTGAGCCCCCAGGGCCAGAGCTGCAAGCAGGATGAAGGTGGGGTGGGGGCCGGGGTGGGGTGGTGTCTACANAACCCCTGTCCCAACAGCACTGGGCATGGATCCCCTCTCCACCTTGTGTTGGGTCCTCCTGGTCTGCCCAGGCTGAGCTGAAAACCAAGCGATGAGGTTTGCTACAAGGAGGGGGCTGGATGGCATTTCGCCATCACACCCAACCCACCTGCCAGCAATTCCCACCCTGGTGGGGGCTCCTACCACAATGACAACCGCGGGATGGAGTATGCTGTCCCCTGCCCCCCAGGCAGTGACAGTCACACTGACCACAGGGTGTCACTCCCCTCTGTGGGGACGGAGATGGGACTTCCCTGGCCCTCTGGGACACGGTGCTTGGCCTCGCATCCCTCCAAGCATCCCTGAGGACAGGAGTCACATTATCCCCATGTCCTGCGCCCACCACCCCACACAGAAGACCCCAGGAACTAGTAGGTCCCCAAAAGGAGCTCCCAGAGGACCACTCACCTCCAGCACATCACCCCGCTCGCTGTCACAGCTGGCCTGCCACCTTCCTGGTGGCCGTGTCATCTGGAAGTGATCTCACCAGCTGCGGAAGCAGCAGGGCGGCCTCAACAGCACCCCAGGCTGGCTCACTCAGCCCCGGCAGGGCCCCGGAGGCGGCCCCAAATTGCAGTCACATACTCCCCAGCCCAGCCCGGCTGCCATGGCGCAGGCGTGCGGGCACACACAGACCCACGCGCACGAACTCACCCTGCTCCTGCTCCCGGGATGCTGCTGCTTCCCGGCTCCCTGGGCACCGGCCCCAGCCCCTCGCTGGATTGCACCAATCCATGTCCCCGCCCCCAGGACCCCGTACCAGTGGGTGCTTTGCCTCCCTCGGTGCTGGCATCTGATGCTGCTTGCTTGGCCAGCTTGGGCAAGCAGGAGGTCTCGGGGGGCCAGCACAGACGGCTGGTGACCCCCGTGGTGGGGGTGGCCGGGGAGGCCGAGGTGCCAGGTTCTCCCTTGCTGCCATCTCCGGGCTCCCAGACTCTGGCCTCATGGCCCGATTCTGGCCGCTAGCACAGAGCGTTCCCCACTCTGAGTCCCTGCCTGCACCAGTGGCTGCCCAGGAAGGAAAGACGCAGCTGAGTGGGCATGCCCCCCCACCCCGACAGAGCCCGGCGCAACCCTAATCCCCTCCCTAAGCCTCTTTCTTCCACTAAATCCCCTCTGCAGGTCGAGCCAGGGCAAGCTGAGCCCATCTTGCACCTCCTGGCTCTCGAGTGCACACAGGGTACAGGCAGGAATCGCCAATCCTATAACTGACCTCCCCCAGCTCCGAGCTCTCCCATCATTGCAGGGACACAGAGCAGTGTTCTGGGGGAGAAACGCACAAAGCAACACCCCCTGGCACCCACAGCACTCTGCTCATACTGCCCACCCTTGGCTCTGTGCCCAGTGCCCGGGAGAGGGGAAGTGGGCTTGGCGTCGCTGAGCCCAGGGATGTGGCCACAATGGGGACACTGCCACCCTGCCTCCACCAGTTTGCACCCTCCGGCCCCTGTGCTCGTCTCACCTGGGCCGTGGTGGTAGCACTGCGGGAGGCCCTCGGCAGTGCCGGCCCCAGCGTCGCAGTGAGCCGGGCAGTGTGCGAAGGGGCACAGTGTCAGGGCTCAGCCATGGGGCTGGCAGGACTGCGGTGACACTGGCTGCAGGGTCTCCCTGGGGCAAAGAGGGAAGAAGTCAGGATGGGCCCCACAGCCCAGTACCCCACTTTGGTCCCCTCCAGATCCTCCAGACTCCTTGGGGGATAACAAGTGGGAACATCTCCCTACATCCAGGGCCACCTCCTGAGCAGCTGAAAGAGCCTTTATGGAGCAGCCCCCACCTCCCTGAGGAACAGGTGGGCTTTGCCCCCCACTCCTGCCAGAGAAGGGGGTCCAACCAGCTCCTGTGCCCTAGGGGTGCTGCAGGGGTACCCTCATCCCCACTGCAGGACATCAGGACATGCCCACAGGGCAGGCTGTAGCTGGCACAAAATGAGTTTGCCAGGTCTCAGGCCAGATGGGCACAAGGCCACATCCACACCACAGCATCTCACTGCGTGCTTGGGAACAGAGAAGGTGGGAACCCTGGAGCTAGGGGAGAAGGAGGTGATGGCTAAATCCCCCACTTCCTCAGCGCCAGAGCAGAGCAGTGTCCTGGCCAGATCATCCAGCATCTGCTGGTCATTAGTCCTAACTGACAGCAGCCTAATTAGCCAGACTGCAGCATAAAGCAGTGTGTCCATCCCTCCCCAGGACTGGCGCAAAACCTTCTCCATAAAGCCCTCCTATCTCGGTGGGGGCTGCATGCAGGGCAGAGCCCCCCTCTCATCATCTAAAACCCATATGAGTGGGTAATGCCCCCCAGGATGCTTTGCCTCCGCTGGCCACACATCCCTCATGGGCACGATTTGACTCAAAACACCAGTGCTCCAGGGGCAAGACGGAGCCTCTCAGGGGGAACCTGAGGTGCGGTGCAAGGTCTGGTCTGCAGGGTGGCTGGGACAGGGCTCGGCTACAAGCCTGAGGCTGTTCCTGGTCCCACAGGGGCTGCTCCTCTGCCCACGAAGCCCCCCTCCCTTGCCCTGGGGAAGGCTGAGTCATGGTGGGACCGCAGGCTGGCAGCTACCCGAGGAGGACAAAGGCCTCGACAGCCCCCCCACACACACCCCCCAGCCATACCCACAATACCCCGCCAGCAGGGCTGGCCCACGCCCTGCACTAACGAATACCGGGCTAACAAGGCCCGGGTAGCTCCAGGGGTTGGTAACAGGTTGCACAGCCTGAACCGCCCCCACCCCACAGCCCCGGGCTCCGGCAGGGCGGGATGGGGGTGCAGAGGCTGCTTGGGGAGCAGCGGGATCGGGTCTGGCAGTGGGACCAGAACTGCAGTCAAGGGTGGCCCTGCAGCACCCGGGGTCTGTTCTGGACCGTCTCCTTAAAGGGGGGGCCTGACCCTGCAGACCTGCTCAGAGACAACCCTCCAGGCAGGTCCTATTTTTAAAAGTTTTGCAAAGCCCGACACTGAAAAAACTATTCAGGAGCTTTGCCCACAGCCAGCTCAGTAAAGAGCTGAGTAAGGGGGAATCTGCACAACGCCCGGAGCCTGAAGCACCCGACGAGGGGGCACCACCTCGATGAGCCGACATCGGAAGCCGGCAGGTCGGGGGCACCCCGGGAACGCTGCGCCCAGGGGGCCCCAGGGAGGCAAGTGCGTGGGGAAGCACTAGCGCCAGGCTCTGCCCCGGCCTGCCCTGCCCAGACGGCCCAACCCCCGCAGCTATGCGGGCAGAGACGCTGTCCCTGCCCGGGCTCCTTCAGCCTGCAAACCCCACCTTCCCCGACTCTCGCTTGTAGAGCGGGCCAGGGGGTTACACAGTGCCGGGAGAAGTCAAGCAGGGTCACCCCAGTGAGGCGGGATCCTCACCTGGGCTGCTAGTACCACCTTAACAAATTTAACTTAAAAGTTTTATTTAAAAAAGCAAAATCAACAGAGGACATCAGTACCCAAAGTATCCTAAGCGTTTAGAGAAAAACCTTCCACAGCGTGGCCGGACACAGCCGCGGCGCTGCCCACCAAACAGGTGGGCAGAGGCTCCCCGCAATTCACCGCTGCTCCGGGTTTCAGCAGCAGCACAACACCCTGAGGCGCGGGGTCGGCCCCGGAGGACAAGGATCCTCTGTTCAGCGCTGAAGCTCCCACGAGCCCAGGGAAGAGGAAGAGCAGAGCAAAGCCGCCTTTTCTCCAGAAAAACAACAACAAAAAAAAAACTTCCCCCGGCTTCCGCTGCGGTTTGGGAGGTTTCAAGGGCGCTGGGCACCGACTCGCACCAGACCCTACTCTGCTCTGGCAGGAAGGAACAGGGGGTCAAGGCATGCTGCCAGCTGGGGCTCAGCAGCCCCGTAGCACACGGGCACGACGGCAGCCCCGGCAGCCCGCAGTGCTGCAGGGCACGGTGCCAGCAGCGCCTGGCGAGGCACAGTGAACACACGCAGACGCCGACCTGGGCGGTGTCGCAGTGTCAAACTGTGAACCCCCCCTGCCCCTTGCATCGCCCCACAACCCCCCCAGCATGTGTTCGCGCCTCGCTCCTTACCTCCGTGCTCACCGCCACTGCCACCGCATCCTGCGCCGGGTCTTCAGCGTCACCGCGGGGAGAGGACGGGCACGGCGGCGCTCCGGGCAGCCCGCATGCCAGGCAGGATGCGCCCGCCCGTGTGCCGGGGCGTGGTGCTTCGATTGACGCCGGCCGGATACCGG
>VWZK01011716.1:0-59007 GCA_013396935.1 Baryphthengus martii | reverse complement strand
GAGCTCCCGGGGCGGCGCGCGCCGGCCCGGCCCCCAAGCCCGCTCTTAAAGGCGCCGTGTCGCCGCTTTACGTAACGGAGGGAGGAAAGGGCGTGGGGGAGGGAGGACGGACGGGCAGGCAGACGGATGAGGAACAGGGCGCGGGTAAGGATGGATGGATGGACGGACGGACAGACTCACCGCGGAACAGCGCCAGGTACCGGGACCGTTCCGCTGCGGGTACCGGTGTGGGTGACAGGACACAGGGCACCGGCCGCCCTGCATCTGCAAGAGGCATCCCAAATTCCTGCTCCTGGCCGCATGGGGAGGGGTTGCTCCTCTCCTGCCTGCTGCCCCGACGGCGCTGGCTCTGCCTGGAGGCAGGAGAGCCCCCGCAGCCCAGCCCCTGCCTCTTGGGGTGCTCCGGCACCTGCACTGCAGGGAGAGGAGGAGCCCGGCCAGATTTGGGTAGGGAGATGCGGGAAACGACGCGTTTCCAAGAAGTAAATCATCTCTGCTGGAAGAGGAGGGAGCAGAGATATGCCAGGACAGCCCGTAAGGAGCGAGCAGGGCTCCCGGAGAAGCCTCCCACCACAAATAGGGACAGTGGGATAGTGTTTGCAAAGCAGACACGGGGGACGGGGCTGCAGAGAAGTGCAGAACATGTTGAAATGTAAAGCCCCAAACTGGTGCAGTCTCACTCGAGCTGCCCTCTGGGGCTGGGGACACAGATCCCCCCTAGAGCTCCCTGGGACCCTAAGCCAGAAACCAAATGCCCATCTCCACCTTGATCCTGGAGAGCTCAGGCTTCCTGGGACACAGGTGTGGCCCCACACAGCCCTGCCCAGCCACCTTCTCACTAGCAGAGACTCAAAGCCTCAGCCTAGAGGTAGTCTGACATTTCATCCTCCTCCCAACATCCACCCCAACACTGCCAGCTCTTTAGGGTCAACATGGTGACCTCAGAGGCAGCAGGCACAACACAGCCATGAAAGCAGAGGGGTGACCAGGGGCTAGCATACATTGCTCCGCCACCTCAGTGCCAGAGTCCTCATCCCAGTTGCCTGTGGTTGCACGCCAACAAGATGGTACTGGAGCTGCCAGTTACCAGACCTGATGAGGCAGGAGAGCAGCCTCCCTCCAGCTGCCCAAGCCCACCCATAGCCACAACAGCATCACAGCTTTGCAAGAACCAACAAGAGGAGTTGAAATAATCAAGCTTCAAAACTTTATTCAAGCAGACAGCAGGTAACCTAGAAACAGAGTTCAGCACCCCACACCAGTCAGATGCCAGCAGGGAGCACAGCATCCCTACACCCCAGTAGTCAGAGTTGTGCTGCCGAGCCAAGAGACAGGCTTTGTCTTTCTCTGCTAGCGATAAAGCATGTGATTAAGTCTGACATCAAGATGCATGCAAACACTATAGTGAGGACTCCCAGACAGCGGCTCTTAAATGCCATCTAGAGAAGTGTCACTAGGAAACAGTAACGCAGGCAGGGCTGTACACATGCCTCAGATAGCGGGGTAGTTACAGAAGAGCAAGGAGTTGTACAAGCCTGGGCACCAGGCTTCCAGAGAGATGGGTGAAAATCCAGCTCTCCAAGTTGCTCAGGAACTGAGCTGGGGGCTTGCCCTCACCTCTTCCTTGGGGAGGCCCAGGTCTCTGCTCCAGCTGAACAATGTTCTTTCCCTCAGGACTCCTGCTGGGGCTCAGGTCACTCGCTCAGTTTGGGTTTAAATGCCAGATCAAACTGTTTGCAGAGCACAGGGCTGGCACCAGCCAGCCAGCCGCTTTTTGGCAACAGGCAGCACAGCTCAGCCGGTGTCACAGAGCAGCAGTGCTCAGCTTCAGCTCAGGGAACAGAGGGGCACCATCAGAAAGGTGCTGCTGATTTCCCCCTCTCCACACAACACCCAGGAAGCAAGGCTGGAATTCCCAGTAAGACCTGGGGAGCACGCAGCTTCTCATGCCCACGCACCAGCAGCACCCCAGTGCCAAAGCCAGCCTTTTGAGCAGTACCCACACCCATCCAGAGCTGTGACCAGAGCCCTCCAGACAGCGCTTAGCCCCAAACCCTACATTTACCTTTAATTCCCCAAGTCATTGTAACAGATTTGAAGGAAGTTTACTAAGTCACAGAGCACACAGTCTAACTAGCCTAGTTTCCGCTAAACATTCAAGCACCAGTCCTGTGACTGGAGGCAGAAAGCCACTCCAAGACAGCACAGCTATTCGAAACAGTTCAGCCTAGGGAGAAAGTAGAGCCCAGGGAAGTACATAATAACAGACCGAAGTTTGTATCTGCATCACCACAGGAGAGTGGAAAAAAATAGGACTGCAGGAAATTGATCCATGTTAGATACTAACCATCAAGCTTTGCAGATGACATTGCATGATAAGCATAGAACAATTATGGGAAACACTGTCCCCGATAATTACGTACACCCATAGTGCAACATATGGAGGTCACTGCCTCCGATATAACACTGTGGTAGGCAAAAACTACCTTGTTCTTTACACATTATGAAGGACACTGCCTCCGATAATGTCAGTTAGGTTTCATGATACATAAGGTACTGGAAGTTTGCAGGAAGCTGCCATTTAAAAATTGGGCCAACACCTAATCTGAGGTAAGAGAAGTTTGTGTGTGTTGCCGCAGGAGGAGCCAGGGCTACACACTGAGCCCCTCAACCAGGGCTGGGGAGAAAGCTGTGCTCTCCGCATGAGCACACAGCAGCCAGAAAAGGCAGAGAAGAGGGAGTCTGAAGCCCACAGAGGGGCACAGACACCACAGGGAAGCCAAATTTCTAGTATTTTGACTTTCCACTCAGGTTTTTAACATTTCGAAGATCACTTCGGAGAACAAGCCAGAGACTTGCTATCAGGTTTACACCTTCAAGTTTCTTCCAGAGGGGTGTTTTTGCCACAGAAAGCTTAATTGCTAGTTTTCAAAGACTTTTTTTTGTTTTGAAGGGTCTGTTCAGATTATTTTACATGCAAAGTTCCAGTATCATGTTTGATTGTAATAGCAGATGCTGCTTTATTCAAAAACGACAGTATAACTGTCATAATTATGGAAGGCACTGCTTCCGATAATTATCTTCTATAAAAAACACACCATTTATAGTGAACGCTGTCACTGATAAATAAATAAACAAATAAATATCTCAGTGCCGAACAAGAGCCATCCTGCAAAATGGCATCAGTCAAACAGGGTTTGGCCAGCAAGAGACTCGATTTCACAAAAGGCCCCAGCACAGCAAGGTCTGAAGTGCCACTCGAGCCATTTCTCAACGCCGCAGGACTCACTGAGGTGTCAGCTAAAAAGATACAAAGGGGGCATTAAATAATCTTTGGGTTGTCTTCCCTGGGTATTGCGACGTGCCTCAATAGCATTGGGATCCTGCTGCTCAGAGAAGGCAGGTCGGGCACTTCAGAGCTTGCTGACAATCCAGCACTTGCGGGCTATCACTAGGTTGTTTCGTTTTCACTACAGGTTGGTCTCTGCAGCTCCCTGCCAGAGAAAGGATCCTCATTCCAAGTGTCAAAGAGGAATCCATTACCTGTTCTGTCACTAGATTTAGGGGGCCAATAACTAAAACCCTAAATAGAAGAGGTACCTCCCCACTTAAGGTACCGGTTCAGGAGTCACCTGAGCTGTTAGTTCTCTAGTACACTGGAAAGCAAGCCCCACAAGTTGCTGTATGTGACCAGTTTGGACTATGGTCAGAGGAGATCTCATGGTAGTCTCAGTATCTGCTTTAAAACTGCCTCCTGTGAATTTGTTAAGGTGAGATTTAAGTTTTATGCTCAACTTTGGTCAGAAAAAGATTTGTTGCCAGAAAATCTAAAGAAAATTAATGCCACATTAGGGAGTGGGTTTCCCTAACCTTGTACCTTAACCCAGTGTTTGCAATGTCTAGAATTCGTTGTCTGTGTTCCAGATATCACCCACTAAGGCATTGGCAGCCCCTTTAATGGTCCAGGTTGCCAGGGCCAGCTGCTCTTTCAGCATGTTCACATCCACGCTGCCTGGGCTGGTCTGCAGCAGCTTCAGGTTGTCCAGCAGACTCTGCAGGGTGTGGGAGCCTTTGCCAAAGAAGATGTGGCGAAAGGGAACGTCTTTGGGCGAGAGGTACGGGGAGAGGAAGTCATACTCCACCTGGAGTAGAGGTGCAAGTTTAGGGTTATACTCTCACCTCCCAAGTTTTTCTTTCCTAATCTGCCCCACCGTGAGCTCCCAACCTCTGATCCCCATCCAGCCCTTTCCCACAGCAGCTCTGCAAGGCCCAGACCCTCTCCCAACAGCAAGAGCAGAAGTCAAGTCACATTGACACTAAGAAAGCAAGAGAGCTACCAGCCAACACAGCACCCATAGCTCCCAGGGAAGAAGCACGTCCTAGCCAGCGCTCTCTTCCTTCATGAGGAAGGAAAAACCAATTGTAGGCACCCACCTTCATAATCCTGTCATTCAAGACTCTGCGGATGATCTTGTTTTCCCTGTCACTGCTTCCGATGTCTCTTCTCAGTTCATCTGTAGCTCGCTGGAAGTCACCACGGGCAAAAAACAGCCAGTGCAAGGTCAGCCCCAGCGCCTGTGAGGGAGGAGCTGTGAGCAAACCTGATTTTCTTCTTTTGCTGCTTTCTTACCAAGAGAAAGTGTCGGGTTTGTTTTGGGTTTTTTTTCCCCCCCCTGTTTAACCAAGTAGCAGAGCGAGTTCCTGGCAGGCTCTTCTGAGGTCACTGAGCTCAGTGACGTCTCTCCCCACCCACAGTTTCTTGTAGGCTTTCAGCAGAGGTGCAAATGAAATGCAAAGCTGCTGTGAATGATAACCAGACGACAAACCATCCACGTTCATTTCCTCAACAGCTCACCCCAGCCAGATTAACTACATCTGGCTGCCACAGCTACTCTGCCTACACTGCTCTACAAGGAACTTCGATTCAGGTCACATCTTGCTGCACTCCCACATCCAAAGGAGAAAGATGCCCACCTGTTGTACCCAATGGCAGCAGAGCCTCATTAGCACGTGGCCCCATAGGAGTCTACAGGAATTTGGTGCACTTGGAGTCTTTTCTTACCTTCACATCCTCATCATAGGGCAAAAGCTTCTCCTGGAACGCTAGCAATTCATCACTGTATCTCTCGAAGTCCAGAAAGAGCTCATGATCGTGGGTCAGCCTGAGAGCTATTTGTCCAGCAACTTCTGCAGCAGCACGCATAACATGATATAAATTGTGAATCTTCTTCAGGTTCCCCACGGTGTCCTGAGTAGTGCCCAAGAAGGGATACTCCTCATCTTTCTGCAAGAAAGAAGGCACTGAAGTTAGGCAAGAGTGCTTCTGCAGCTATGATTCTCCACCTCCCACTACTGTTTGCTTGCTGCTTCCACTGCATCCTGTCTTCTTGTGCTGCTAAGTTGTGAGGCTTGAGTGGCAACATTCAAAGCTCAGGGGAAGGCAATGGAACTCCTGCACCACATCCCTCAGTTTCCAGCCATCAGCAGGATGATCTGCTAGTTTGTTAGACCCAGAGACACACAGACCTTTTTGCCCTGAGAGTTCACAGCAGAAGGGCAGGTGGGCAAACTTCAGCCCTTCCTGGCAGGATAACTCAAGGGTTTTTTTGGTGGAACAAGCCTGATACCAACAAAATCCAAGTCTTCATTAAGCAGAGGAAGCTGTTAACAGAGGCTCCCAGCTGCACACCTACAGAAACAGAGCGGGCTGCTTGGCTCGTACTGTCTTTGCTAGCCCCAGGCTGCAGCAAGAGCAGATCTGAACAGCCTGGGTTAGAATGTGCTCTTACTGTTTCCCCAATGCACCTTTCTTGCTGACCAGCGGCTGTAATACAGTCTTTAAACTTAAGCAACAACAGCTTGACATCTTTTTAGTGCTTTTGGCTTCTGAATCATTGACATCTGAGACCTCCAGAAGAGCAAGTGCCCGCTCTTCCAACAAAACATGAGTGTTCAGGACTCTGGAACAGACTGGAAGACCAACTATGCCCCAGAAGCAACCTTCACAGCAAGTACTGCCACAGCCACCAGGTCCAGAGGCTACATCTCCTCCCCTAGAGAGGCTCTAGGACTGCAGGAAATTGATCCAGAGCACCTTGTGCTCTGCCATCCTGGAGAGCACATATCCTTACAGCACATTCCACAGAATGAGTGCACCAGGCAGGCAGACAACACTTACATTGCAGAAACCAAAGGAAACCACTGGGATCCCTGAGTAGGCCAGGAAAGGGAATGCTGCATTATCCAGACCAGGCGGAACACTGCAAAAGACAAGTGTATCAAGTAGTTATCAGCTGGTTTGGACATTCCAGGAGAAAAGCTACAAGCCCTGGGAGTTGAAGCTCTGAGCCAACTGGACTATCCTGTCTAGGCAGGACTGGTTTTGGCAAGGAGTCCTGGCCAAGTGCCAAGGGCCGCTCGTCCACTTCCACCCACCAGTCTTTGTATGAGGCTGTTCCTGCCCTACGAAGGGTGTCTGGGCTGCCTACAGGCAGCCTGGGGCAGCACCAAGCACAGCTGGCATTGACCTGCTCACGCTTGCCTGATCCCATTGCAGCAGGTAGAGCTCACCTCAGACAGCAGGATGACACTCCAGCACAAAGAACAGAAGCCATTTAATTTGTTCCTTTATGGAGATTTGCTTTCCTGAAGAGCAAGATGACAATACTTACACTGTCTTTACCCAATCCAAGCCAACTCTGTCATACAGGCTTCCTGAATCCTTTGTTGGGTCCTCCACCTGCACAGAGAAGACAGTCACGGCACTGGTTCCGACCTCTGCTTGCGCTTCCAGGTCCATCCTGGAGCTTGCATTGCTGTGCAGATGCCAGAGTCAGGTGTGCTCCCCTGACTTTTCTCCAGACAGGCACGGTTCATGCAGGACACACCTTCACCTCCCACTGAACTGTGGCATTTGCCGATTTTAGATTCCTTGTGTGTGAACTGCAATTCCCAGAGCCCAGCTGACTTCAAGACAGGGCCCACCAGAGCATCTAAGCCCTTTCTAGGATTCTTCTAAATGGAGCTTTCTCCTCAGGAGACACCAGCTGGGGAAAGTGACCCAGCACAGCTCTGGCTGCTTTTCAACTCCTCCCTAAAACCGCAGTCACCTTGATTAGCCCAAGTCCCTTCAACTCACCCCCCTCATTGTTCTCTCCAGCAATGTATACAGCAACGGGCTAGCAGAAATCCTCATCTGGTTGAAGCCTGCAAAAAAGAAAGGGTGTTTGACATGGTCTCACACTTAATCACTACTGCCAGAGCTGCTCAGCCCTCTGACTGAGCAACAGGCAATCTGCAGCTTATGGCCTAAGGATCTTCAACAGACACAGGCCAGTCTACAGGGACCTAGCAGAACTGCTGCCTCCTGGCTCAAGTTGCAGCAACTTCCCAGTTTCAATGACAGCAGGAGAATAAATGGAGTCATGCCAGGCTTCAGCTAAACACCCAGCAGCAACCTCTGGCACAGCCCCCATTCCTGGAGGTTAAGGGATATCTGTAAAGCTATTTTGGTCCCACTCAGTTTCAAGAAACTTAAGAGTAGCAGGTTACCTAGGACTGCAGCATCCAAGTTAATGTAAGTGAAGGCTTTGGCATGCAGCGTGGCAGAATACCCCTAGAACAAAACAAGTATTTTAAGAGATGGGCAGTTGCAGCACAACACCCAGACATTTAATCCACAGGAACAGGAAACCACAACTGTGCAGTCGTCGTGCAAAAGTCTATTAAAAAAACCCAGTACCTCCAGCCATTCAGTAGCACCCACAGCTCCGTATTCTCCTGCACTCCAGCTGGCGAAGATGATGCTGCGCCTTGGTTTGTAGCCCTCTGCAAAGAGAGAGAGAGAGAGACTGAGATGTCTGCCCTTCCCCCATGGAGATGCAGATTAGCACTGAGAGCCTGGGTTGATGAATTGCCTGCTCCTCAGACAGAGCTGAAGCATTCTGGCTGCTGCAGACAAAGATGCACGCTGGTGGCTGCACAAACACCGTGTCCCGCCCTCCCAAACTGCAAAACTGTGCAGGAAAACCATGCTGCCTGCATTTCCCCCCTTTTTTGTTTAGCTATCTGAGCCCAAAATTAACCCTGGAGATAGGAAGCACTCACACTAAGTGCCACCCCACAGCCCTCACCACTCCAGCTAGTTGGCCACCTCGGTGTTCTCCCACCTCCAGGCCTGGCTGTCCAACAGACAGCTCAAGTCTGAGGTTTGCATCACGTGTTATCCAAGAACATTCTTGCATTCAAGCCATATCAGACAGAAGCAAGCAATCCCTTGAAGGAGGGTGCTCATTGAAGACAAGTTGTCCGTGTTGGACAGCTAACAGTTTCCCAGGAAAACTTGTCAGATTCCCTGACCCTTCCCAAGGGATTATCTTGCACCATCTCTCTCCAATGTTAAGACATTCAGAGCTAAACCTGAATCACCTCCCACCCCCATGCTTTTGTACACAAGTATTTACCATTTTTCACTATGTCTGATATCACACGGGTGAGTTCCAGCAACATGGCCGTTCCAACACCAGCCTTGGCTGCTCCTGGGCCCCAGGAGTCTCTCTGGGCTCCGATCACAACGTATCGATCTATAAAGGAGACATCAAGATCTGAGCTGCAAGCTTCAGGTTGCAAATGCCATTTATCAGAAGAGCAGCTTTGAGCTTCTGTGCTAGGAACACAGTACAGAGTCTGCCCCCGGAATCTGGCACACTCCTTGCTTTCATTTAGGCCGCCTCCTGGCAGCACAGCTCAGCTTTTTGCATGACACTTAGGGAAGGGTCTTGGTTCTGCTGAGGAAGCAGCTGTCTCTGTCTGGGAGCAGCTGTCATGTTCTGATCATCACAGAAGAGGAAGGGTTACCCTCAAGACTGAGCCACAAGGCAACTGCTGTTACCTGGTTCTTCAAATCCTTTGATAGCACCAAAGATGTTCAGAATCTTCCTGTCCACCATAGCGTTGTTCACTGTTAGTTTCACTGTCATGTTGTTGGCACTACTGGGCATCACCTTACAGCCCACGATCTCACTTTTCCACTCCTGAAAGCATTCTTGTCCATCCATTTTCCTGAGGGAAAAAGAGAGAGCCTCTGAACTCCCTATCCATCTCTGATGCCATTTAGCTATCTTGCGGAAAAAAGCAAGCCTTCAGGTGCAGCCTTGTTCAGGGCCTGCTCAAGAAAGAGCTTCCAGTCCTCTACCACTAAGGTAGGATGCAGAGCCCAAGAGGAATCCAATACTAGATTTAGTTCAGCCTTCAAGACATGAGACATGGACGCAAACAACTTTTCTCCAGACAGTTCCAGAAAGCGCTTCCTGCAATACACCGCAGAGACCAGCAGAGAGCAACCTGGGCTCACAGCACCTCAACAGCATCCTCACCCTTGCAAGAGAGCCACAGCAGCCCCAGCCTGCAAGCCAGGAGAAAGAGCTACCTGAAGAGCTGGCCTGCTGTGCGGCTGGAGATAGTCTGAACAGCAATGTGAGGTAGTCCAGAAGATTCCACTGGTGGGAACTGGGTGTGGTTGAAAGAAGGGAAGCCTGGCGTGAAAGGGTCTCCAGTTCCAAGGTGGGCCTGCAAAAAGCAAGAGGAGCCTTCAAGTCTCAGAAGAGCCCAACAGTTTTCATCTATACAAGGGCACGAAGCACTGCTGAGCAAAAGAGTGGGCTACAGACTGCAGCAGTCGAGACACATGTTCACAAGAACAACAACCAGGAGAGCCAGCTGCATACTCACATGTCCAAAGGGGACAAGCCCAGCTGTCCCCTTGTAATCGTAGGGGTCCAGGAACATCAGAACACCAACTGCTCCCGCCTCTTTAGCATTTGCAACCTGAAGCAAGAAGAGAGGAACATAAATTGCAGATTTGCATGGCACGCAAGGGGAGTTAAGGCAAGTACATGGAGTACTGGTGTGAGGGGTTGTGCTCCTTAATGCCCAACTCCACAACAGATTTTAACAGCTACCTGACAGTGACAGACACACAAAGAAGCTGAGTACTGGCAGCTCAGTCCTACTCCAGGCAGTGTGTCTAACACCCTTCTGAACAGACACTGGACACTACAGTTAGTGCCTCACCCTATGATTCCTTCAGCTCATACTTGTTCCTCAGAGCAGCTTTAGAAGAAAGCTGTTATTTAATTTTGATCATGCTCCACTTGCTTTCTCAAGATTAGGTTAGTCTCAAGCCAAAATAAGCAGCCACCAGAGGCTCATCTTCACATGGAAAATGGGAGGCAGAGTGGCCTCATCAAGTCCCTGATTAATACACCTACAACCCAACTGCCTCTGATATGCCATCAGTACAAAGACTGTTGTAAAGCTAGACACCAGTCTGAGAATTGGAAAGGGGACTGAAGAAACAGTGGGCACCCCTTGCTCCTGTACTTTTCAGCTCTGTCTGATGCATGCATGCAGACAGAGGATGACCGGAAAGAGTCCTATGTTGGAGCCTCCCCAGGAGCACCCATATGAGGGGCAGCTCTGGGTCAGATCCAGAACTGGCTTGTGTATAGGACTGGGATCCCTCAGGCTGCTCAGCTCTTGGGTTCAACTCAGTGCAGAGGGAACATCACAGCAACGTGGAAGGAAGGCAGCTGACCGGGCGTGCGGTGCTGGCACCTTCACTTGGGCCAAATGAATGCTCAGCAAGGGCCCAAGTGAGACGCTGCAGCCAGGCTCTGAAAGCATCTGACTGCAGCAGCAAGAGGTGCTCTGGGGGCACAGCTGTTCTGCTTCTAGCAGCCCCACTGCTGCATCTAGCAACACCAGCCAGCTCTGCACCCTGTCGCCCTCAGGCTGCCTCCCTCTGCCTCCCAGCTCCACCACTGCAGATGCTTGGCTATCCCACTAAGGCAGCCGGAGGCCAAGAAAAATGCCACCATGAATCAGTTCTGTTCAGCCTGTGTCCAGACCTGCATGTGGAGGCTTAGCGCAAACAAGCAAGACCAGACTTGCAGGGACAAGCCTAGAGACATGAGTTCTAGAGACCTAAGTGAAGACACACCTCTGCGCCTTGACGGGGAGGAAGCGCAGCTTCCTGCTGCCTCGTTTGACTGGGCTTTGGGGCACGGACTGCTTACCTTTTCAGCAAGGGTTATTTTTCCAGCTCTGAAGATGATTATAGTTCCATTCAGTGAAATACCCTCTAGCTTCTGAAAATCAGCTTTCAGTCCATAATTCACATAGACTGGCTTGCCCTGGAACAGAAACACTGGTTATAAATGCAGTGGTCCTACGTCAGTGAGTTTACAGAGTCACAGTGACTCCTGTTAACAGCAGAGTTCAACCTCAGCAATATAAACTTTGATCACATGCAACATGCCTGTTGGAGCAGCATTTCTCTCTAAGTTCCCATCTAGATCCCAGCAGAGAAGTTTAAACAGTTCCTTCTGCATCTTGGTGAAGTAATAAAACTATGTGGGCCCACTATTCACCCCTCCACCACCCCCAGCTCTCTAACTGGGGAGGGCTTTATACACTCTGTGTCTTCAAGGGTCCTATTTTGGACATTGCCACCTGGTAAGTGTGCAGGCACATTTCCAGGATCTTCTTGGAGTCACTTACAGTAACTGAGCCACTCTTGCTGTATGCCACATATGCCTCGGGACTCTCCAGTAACTCTTCTTTATCATTTTCCAGAATGGACACTTCATTGTTGCTACTGTTAAATGTAAAGAGGCAGTGTTGTGATCTTTCATACATAAACTCTGTATTTAACTAGCTCCCATATTTCATGCTGTGCCCCAGCAATTCTCATCAAGTCAGTGCAGAGCCTGAAGGCACTCATCCCACTACTTCCGTGCAAGAATCTCTGGGGTTTAGAGACATGAACAAAGGCTAATTTCTAAGGCAAGTAGCAGAAATAGTCTCTGCTTCCAAGTCTTAATCCCCTCCTAAAAGAAGCTAAGCAAATTCACTTCCCAACATGAAGGGGCAAGACATGAGGGTACGAGCTGTCAGCCCACGCAATACATGTTGATACCCTCCTGAGCTACTACTGGAGCCCCTTTTTTGGAGAGGAGTAACTGGCTCACAATTTCAGCACTGCTTTCAGTAGAAGTTACATGCTTGCTCAAGACTGCAGATACCCATGCTCTATGGAAGAGATCTGCATCTCTTCATTAACGTACCTGCCTTTGACCTGCAGCTTAATGTAGTGCTCATCATTCCATACTTCATCCAAGAAGAAGCTGCTGAACTGTTCATGGATGTAGCCAGCAAGGGCCTCATCTTCACTCTGGCCAGCTTCAACAGAGTATTTATTTTCTCTTTGCCTGCAGATAACAGAAGTATAGCTTAGGCTACAGCACCAGGTTGCACTGTGGTGCAAACCCAAGTTGGATGGGCCATTTAAGAATCATATTTAAAACACATGCAACCCCACAACATCTCTAAGGCCCTTGTTCTTCAAGGGAGCTAGAGTTCTGCTCATAGGCTGTGCCTGTCTTGTAGGTGTAGCTAAGTTTTCTGGAACTGTTACCTCAAGTTGTCCTCAAGATGTGTGGCTGACAGCTTATCTGACAATAGGTCTTTGAGTTGAGGCCAGTAGAAGACAGGTGGTCCAGAAACCTCCTCTTCGTCAGCTTCATTATCATCCGCTAAGTAAGATGCAGTAGGAGTCATCTCACACTTGCTACTTCCATCCAGACACCTGCTAGCCTTCTGCATTCGTCCACGGTAACTCAAGTAGCCGATCAGAAACCCTGTGGACAGAACAGGTATTTCTTTGTGCTGTAGAAAATGACTAAACCAGCCCCATACCACACAAGTGTATTCAAAGAAGCTTCAGGGTTAAGATGCATCTCTCATACCATTTTTGACAAGCTGGCATACCTATGGACAGACAGGAATAAGCAGCCTGACATTTTGCCTGAGCTGGCATGTTTTCAGGTATACTGTAAATCTGATCTTGTGCTTGGCAGAGTCCTCCAGCACCGCTTGGGAAGAAGAATGCTGACTTTAGGTCAGTGGCACTGTTAAAACTCTTGACAGATGAGCACCAGAGGCCTTAGTGATGTGTTGACCCACATCTCTAGAGAAGCGCTGAGAGTTAATCAAGGGAAAACCAGTACACTTGCCACATGGGCCAGCCTGCCCTTTAGCTATGTCACAGTTCCATGGTGAAACATCACACCACTTTGTGCCAATTCCGTACCATAAGTCTGAGCTAGACATACTTAACAGCTAGAGACAAGAGGCTGCAGCCTGAATCCAGGCTCTTTAATTATCTCCTGAAACAAGAGATTCAAATTTTAATAGCCTTAGATATGCTCGATACCACGGTCCACTTGACGAAGTTGCTACCCACCCTCCCTTACCAATTAAGAGAAGGAGGACAGCTGCAATGATCAAGAAGCAGAAGTTCTTGCCACTCCTCCATCGAGGAGGCATGCTGGCATGCGGGTGCTCTGCTCTTCCCATCTCCCCTCCTTCCTCATCATCAGCAGACAGGTTCATCTCCACGTGGGTGTTGTCTCCATCCGTTTGCCGGGCAACGCTGAAGCGCGTGTACGACTTTGGCTCGCCGTTAAACTGTGTTGAAAGACAGTCACGTGATGGGAGAGTTTGCTACAGCAGCCTACAGTCCTTGCAGCCAGCTGCACCTGTGCTCCAAACCAGAGACAGCTTGTTCATCTGAAAGCGCTCCAGCACAGCCTGAGTGTTTGGCTGTCAGTAAGTCAGGCTGGCTGCTCTGAACTCAGACTCAGGGTCTCCAGAGTCTCTTTAGCACCTGTTTGCCCTGCACAAGTTCAAAGCCACACTGGTCAGAGTCTAGCTTGGAATCTGTTACAGATATGACACAGCCAATGGCATCGGCATTTCTCACGTGATCCCACGGCAAAGGCTGATTGAAGGTAGAAGCTCCTGGTTTTAATCAGCAGAGAGCTGCTCTGACCTAAACACATACAACTCACAGAGAAGGGAACTTTGATCAGGACAGAGGAAAGGGAAGGCAACCCCTCCACGGTGGTGCCTTTGAGCCACATTAAAAAGGAGCCAGGCCAAAGAGAGATGACCCACAGGAATGCTCCTACCCTAGCTAATGTGAAAGCCTAGGATTCACCTCTCGCATGGACCAGAGACCAGAACCGTCTGACAGGTGTTTATCAGTGTCCAAGCAGAGCAGGTTCCAGTCTGAGCCCTTTTCTGAGCAGCTGCACCACAGTCCAGCTGCCCTCAACACAGCAGCCTGTGCACAAGGCAGTGACTCAGATAAACAGGCTGTTAAACTCAATTCCAGGTGTAGCCAGGCACTGAGCAGAACTACTCAACTTCAGTTAGAGCTGCTGAAATTGCCTGTGGCCACAGTTGTACTGGGGACAGGCAGGAGACTGGCTCAAAGGTCAGCAAAAAAGCCTTGGGAGCAACAGTCCTGCAGCCCCTCTTCACTGTGCCAGAGAAGCAGCTGGTGGCAAGTGCCCAAGCCCTGAGATGCAGCTCATCCACAGCTCCCTGCTCACTCTCAAACTACAAGTCAGCAGCTGGAGGTAAAGAGACCAGACATCAGCTCGGTTGGTCAGAACTAAGCCAATGTCATTTCAGACCTGTTCTGGTCCCTGCCACCCACAATGAAGTGGCTGGAAAGGGTGACACCGTGTCGGTCCCAGCAGTTTTCCTGTTCATCTGCTTGACAGCCTTGCTTCCCTCACACTTTGCAGAGGATGTGTCTCAACCCTACAAATCCTCCATATTTATTCAGAGATCAGACCATCCCGTTCACAGTCCTAGCCTTGGTTCATTTCACAGTTGAGGCTCTCTAGGACTGGCAGGCGTGGCAGAGCAAGCTCAGCGCTACCTCTTCCTGCACATTTGCTTCAAAGAGCAGGTCAAATTCAAAGGCTGGACCTGCAGCTGAATTCCCACCCCCAAAATAACATAATAGAACACATGCTGATTGTCCTGATAGGCATTTAATCAGCTTCCTCAGCAACACTTCCTTCTGGAACATTGTTCAAGGCTCGCCCCCCCCTCCTTATCAGCTTCCTGAGAGACCCACGACACCGTAGCAGTTAACGATAACTCCACCAGCACTGAACCGCCTAAGCCACCTCCTTATCGTGGCCAGTTAGTTACAGCGCTGTTTGGCTCACAACCCGGGCAGCAGCACCAGACACTACTTTGGACTCGCCATATTCTCTGGTACTGACATGGATATCGTCAAACTTTTCTTCAGCCCACCAAGAAACAAACAGCACAGTGGGACTGTGTCTTACCCAATTAGAGATTGTCGCTCTGGCATGATCCATTGCCTTCTGGAAGAGTGCTCACCACCTTGACCAAAGCCCTAGAATTTCAGAACACAACAAGTCAAGTCAGGCTGCTCCCCAGCCACTATGGAAGACATTCAAAGTCAGTCACTGCTACTAGTGCAAAGCTTGCCCGTGGATTTTATGTGCATTCTTCCATTTGAGTCACAACATTGGTGAATTTACATCAACCTTGAACACAACCTACAAGTTCCCACTGCAAACACGAGTCCTGATGAACAAACCAACTCATTCTATTGAGCTCCAGGGATGGAAGGTATGTGTACAAATGAGGAATATAGTCTCAAATAGCTAATTTCAGCCGAGGGTTTGCTTAATGGTAGGGTCATCTCTGCTCAGGGCATGCTGGCAAGAGACACGACAGACACCATGTATCTAAAGTTCCAGGGGTCTGTCTCAATGACAGGATGGAGAGAAAAGCCTGACAGGTAGGCAGAAGTGGCACAATGCCCTAAGGCAAAGCAGCACAAACTCCCACCCTGCCAAAACACTTTCAATTGCAAAGTCCCTTCTAGATGGCTATGTGCTTTATTACTTTACAAAGGTAATTTCAGTTTTGAACAGTCTCCCAGAATAGCCAAGAGCAACTTTCCAAAAGCATTCAGTAACTTTTATTGCTTGGATTTCTCTAGACAGCAAACTTATCTGAAAGGTAAACTATAACTGATTTACTTCAGTATTTTTTCCCCGACAAGATGCTTGAAAAAGCTTCATCAGTTAGTGACTAGATAGCTTGGGTTAGGAGAGGCATTTCAGTTGGGACCATGCCCTCAAGCAGCTCTGCTAGGAAATGGCTTTGAACTGGTTGGCAGGTGCACGTGGATCAGCTTTACACCTGGGTGCTCCACAGTACAAGCAGCCTTTATTTGTAGATCAAAGGTTAGTAGTGGCCATACTCTCACTTCACCTTTTGTTTAGGGCAAGAGGACACAGGAGATGAATCCCCAGGAGTTTTGAAAAGCCCTTTTCCAAGTGACAGCTAGCGGCCCAGGCTCCCCTCTGGCTGGCACGGCACAGCAGGGTGGGCAGATCGAGGGTCACCTAAATCCAAGCCAGTTAACCCAGGTCGGCAGCCGGGGAAGCTCGAAGGGGATCGCACCCTGCCGGGATGCTCCAGAGGCGACCCCTGCCCAGCCCACCCACGGCTGCAATGACCCCGAACCCGCCACGGCCCGAATCGCGCCTCCGCCACCCCAGGGTGGGGGGAGTCCGCGCCTCACCGGGAAGGCACCTTCCCGCCTCCGTCAAGCGGCCGGCAACCTCCAATCCCTCAAAAATAACGTAAAGAAGAAAAAAAATAAAAGAAAGAAAGAAAAAGCAGTGCACAGGAATNTCCGTGCCCGCAGCCAATCAGGGCGCGCGCCGCCAATCACTCGTGGCGTCCCCCACCAATCAGCGGGCCTGTCGCCAATCAGCGCGCCTGCGGGCGCAGCTGGGCCGATGGCGGCCGCGGAGCAGCGCCTGGGGGGCGGAACCCTGAGGGGTGTCGGGGGATTGCTCTAGCTCTGAAGGGACTGGTCCTCACCCCAGCGATCCCCCTGGGGCCGGCGGAGCGATTCCCCACCGCGGTGGGAGCTCCCCGGTCCGTCGAGCTCGGTCTGTAGAAGTCGGCAGCGGCCGAGTGGTGAGGTTCGCCGTTTTGTTTCTAAGGAGCTTGAAGGAGAAGTTAGACCGTTATCAGTCATTTGATGAAACCGAGTTCTAGCACGCATCTGCTTTCAGTAGGCTTTGTAAGGTGAAGCAACGGGTAAGGAGGCAGCTCACTGGTTTTAGAGTGAAAGTGGTAAATTATATACTGGGGGCTGTTTAGGGAACCCATAAGCCACCTGAGCTCTTGGCCAATCTGTCTCCAGTTGTCAGCGTGATGCTGCGCTGGAGGCTTTCAGCTCAGCCAGGCACCAGCTGGGGCTGGGAAAGGAGATCCCCCTGCCAGGGGCTCGCTCTACTATGCCTTCCCAAGGACTACCAGGGCTGTGGTATTTGGTCTGCTCCTTTTCAGCTGACGGCTAATCTCATAAAGACCCCAACTGCATGGATCCTGCAGAACATCTTGCCTTGCCCAAGCACCCGCTGATGTTTGCTGTCTCCAGAATGACAGTGAGCCTGGCTGTGGCTGTAGCCTCCTCTTCCCTGTCTGTCTGGGCTCCAGTACGAGTGGAGGTCACTGCTTTCAGCCTCAGTTCTTCAGCTCAGTGCATCCCTCAAAGGTGTGCCAGAACGGGAGAACACTTTGAGGTTTGGATGTGCGTGTGTTCTGCAATTCTGCGTGGGTTTGTCCCTTGCTCACTAAGGAAATAAATTGGCAGGCCTGCATTACTGCCTCAAATCCTCTCTCGGGAAAGGACAGGAGTAGAAAGTTTGTAATTTGGCAGAGCACATGATTGCAAAGAGGATTATGCTTTGTGAAAAGCAATACATTCCTGCGCTGATAAAGGGAGGATTAACTAGATCTGAAATTTCATGCAGCTGTCCGAAGACAAGCCTCCTTAAAGCAGCTCTCAGGCAAGACCTTCTGGTGAACGCACTAGGTCTGTTTGCTGGAGGAGGTTTGAGCCAGACTCCAGTGCCAAGGCTTTCCCTTCTCCAGCTCTATCCGTTACTGGGTGTGGTGATGCCAGTCACAGGGGACATGCCACCGTCACTCAGCATGTGGCTGCCCCTTGGGACATGCTGCTGCTGGGTGCCTTGATGGAAGCCAAAGGTCTGAGAGGGTTCAGAAAAAGATTGGATCCGTCCTTCAGGCTGGATCCTCTGATCATTCCTCAACTCAATGGTCTGGATGCACTCTGCTCCTCTGGAAAGTATAACCTGGGGAAAACAGCTCCATCCCTGCCCTGGTTTTCATGTTCCTCCTGGGCTCCCTGACCAAGCCCTCGCCTGCTGGCAGCACCGGTGCTGGTACGTGCTGGCTGGGTGCACAGTGCAAGGCACAGGGCTGTCATCATCGCTGGCCAGAACACTGTTTCTACACTGAGGTCCTGCTGGAGGAGGGACGCTTACAGCAGAGCTTAGACTTGGGAGATTCCTAGGAGCAGTGCTGAAGTGCAAGCCAGGAAAGAGTCAGTCTGATTTATTTCTCCACGTGGTCTCTGTCTGCTCTGTCTCCCTCCTAGCTAGCAGAGGATGTACTGCTTGTCCTGCTGCGCCAGCCCCGACTTGCCCGAAGACCTGACCTGACAGGTCCTCGCTGCGTTTTCTGCTCCCTCTTGCAGTAAGTTTGACTGCGTGCTGAGTAGTAGCCCATCTCTACATGTGCCAGGAAAAAGAGGAGCTGACATTCTAGAAACTCAGCTATTTTTGCACCACAGCCAATGTTGGCAGTGAAATACCTTAAAACGAGGGTTCTTCAAATGCAACACTGTACCTGAGAGTAGCTGAGTGCCCTTTATTTTGTGCTGGCTGCAGGCAGGGAGCAGAACTTGGAAGGCTACTGCCTGTCAGCGGCTTGTGCCACCTCCCTCCAGCCTGGCACCTCCGTTCGTTGCAAAGCGGTTCCTGTGCTGCAGGTGGTGCTGAGCCCGGGTGCTCACACTGCCCGGCTCAGCCAAATATTTCTGTAAGGAGCAGAGATAGGCAAAGCTGGGAAATGGCCAAAGAGGGAAGAGGCTGTAGGACCAGCGACTGCTGGCTTCTGATCCCTCATCGCAGCAAGATGCATGATCTCTGTGTGCACAATTTCAGCACAGTTTACGCCCATAAAAACCAAGCACCAGCACCATCCACTTGGAGATCTCTGCCTGGTTCCTAGAGCTGGGAGCACTGAAACTGCCAAAGCCAGCATAGAAGCTGGCTGCAGCATACTATTGTTCGAGCCCTGCTGTGCCACTCTATAGGTATCTGCAGCTTGCACCAAGCTCCTGCTTGCTTCTGCCCGCTCTGCTCCTTGCCTGGCCTAGCTCCTGCCCGCAGCTTGGTGCAGGAGCCTTGGTGCTTGTCCCGACACCTCACTTGAAACGAGCTTCCATGAAGGTGTTTCTCCTCATTGCAGCTGGGCCATGGTATGTTAGGAGATGTTTGTCCTTGGTTCCTCTGAACTCCTGGGGGGCTTTGTGAGTCCCTTGACTCGGACTCAAATGACTCTGCATTCCTTTGTGTGATATCCCATGATGTGACAATTTCCCTCCTGCAGGATTAATGCTGAAACATGAGACAGAAATAATGGGGAGGAAAATACAGTTTCACTTCAGTTTTGCAGCATAGCTGACCCTCCTGTGACCAGCTATCCTGCCCACACTGAGGAAGGCGGTTAAAAAGCAGAAGAAAAACAAGAGCCATAGCGATAAACAGGCTGGAAAGGATGCCCTGTGCTTTGTGAGCAGCTTATCAAAAACAACACTGAGCAATTTTATGCAAGAAATACTGGGACTAGCATGGGTCTTCAAACTGGAAGGGATGGAAAAGCCCAGAGCTAACTGCTGGAATGTGGTGCCCAGGTGAAGGTGCTGCAACCAAGCCCACTGCTGGGCTGAGGCCAAGGGCTGCAGGAGATGAGGTGGCCCATGAGGTGGGAGATGTCTGCTCTAGACTGTGCAATCTGCAAAACAGAGGCTGTGGAGGCACCCCAGGGTGCAGGGCCAGGAAGGGCCAGGTACCTGGGGACAAAAGAAAGACTTTGATCTTTTGCCCCGTGTGTCAGCTGTTTCCTCTGCATCACAACCACTCAGAGCAGTGGCAGTGCAAGCTCCTGCCATCCTGGGAGCAGATTTGAGTGATACATTGGCTGTGCTCCCTGCTCATCTCATGGCCTGCACCAAGGTGCAATCAGCTCTTACAGGTCCCAGAAGGGAAATCCCGGTTTTTGCCACCTTGGAATCATGCCGCAACCCCATTCCATGTCAGGGCTGGAAGGCTGGGCCCCTAGAAGAGCCTGCCCTCTCTGCTCCCGTTTCCTCTAGCCAGCAGTGCGATATCCAAGAATTTCACACCACGAGTATCCCCATCCTCTAGAAGACCTTGTGGTCTTCAGTATTTGCTGCTGCATTTCTCAATTGATCTGACTGATAGAGAGGTGAGGTCGTTGGATCTGAGCCTCACAGAAAAAGCCATCTTCCTGCCTTGGAGGAGATCACCCCATCCTGTTTGTTCCTGGCATTCCAGGTGCACACAGCTGTGCTTGGGAGCTCTGGTTCTTCAGCCACAGTCCCGGCACGTGCTGCTGTGCAGCCTGAGGAGGGCAGGTGATCCCAACAAGCACCAGCATCTGGGAGAGGATCTGCTGCCTCTTCTCCTATAGCAAAGAGGTTGTGGAGGAGGCAAGAGTTGAGCCACGCTCAGCCAGGGAAGGGCGCTTGAGGGAGTGGAAACGCAACAGGTAATGCTGAGAGCTGGAGGCAGCTCCATCTTCCCTTTGAAACAACAGCTGTCCCAGTGTTTACATCCTTCCTGGGGAAGCACCTGGGTCCGGCCTGGCTCTCCGCAGATGGCCCAGTGCTCCTGCCTGTCAGCTGGAGAGGAGCCAGAAAGTGCCAAGCACCTGGGGGAGAGATGTGGGGCTGAGGGTGGTGTGGTCCCTTGTGCAGACCTGGGGTATCCTGTGGACCCCCTCCTCAGACACCTCTGGGTTTTTTTTTTGCCTCCCTGCAGAGAGAAAGCGCATCTCCTCCTGCCTCTCCCACCACAGAGACCACACAAGAAGTGGTCGTGCTGGTGCTCATTACTGCTGCTCTGCTTGCCAGAGGCTGACACGGAGACCAAGCAGAGAGCCTCAGGCTTGGATATTCTGCCCTATGGAGATTAAAACAGGCTGGCTCTTTGAACTGGGCTTCCTTGGTTGTAATAACTGCGTTTTGCTGGGATTTTAACCCCAAAAGTCTTGGAGACCCCACTGAGCTCCTTGCAGGACCCAAGCCTGCCTACAGAGAGAAGGGTGGGCAGTTATCCGTGCTTTATCCTTGCCCAAAGGATGTAGGGAGATGAGGCAATTACCAAAGAGCGAGGTCTTAACCTTCCTGACCATTGGTTATGTCTTTTGGCAAGACACTGGCCCTCCCCGGTTGCAGCTAAGGGGGAGAGCAGCAGCACAAGGACAACAAATCCTTGGCATGCATGGGGCTGATACCGCTCCCACCAACAGACAAAGTGTGCAGGCAGCCCTGTGTCAGGCAGCAGGATCTAACAGGAGCTGTTGTTGACCTGGAGCCTTCAGTGGCCCAGGGTCAACCTGGCAAAGCTTCTGCTATCTAGGCAACTGCAACGCGGGACTGTGCCTCTTGTCGTTGTTCTGATAGCAACTGTGCCCAGTGAGCCTGGCTGCTTTTATCTGGCAGTCAGGATGGCTGTCTCTGCAGCAGGGGGGCTGCGGGGCTGGGGGCCTGGACGAGTGTACAAACAAGCTCAGGATGTGAGCACAATAGCCAAGGATGGGCCTTTGAAAAGCAGGGGGATGCGGTGCGGCCACCCTGGGGCACATCAAAGGTTCATCTCCCTCTGCACTGCTGAAAAAGCCTGTAGTGTTTGGTGGTGACCCATGGACCTGGCTCCAGCATCATGTCCGCACAAGAGGCAGAGAGTTTAAGAAATGGGAAGTGAAAAGGGAAAAGATGCCAGAGAGGAGAGGGCCAGTGCAGGAGCTGGGACGCAGCCCTGAGGGTCTCTGCCTTCAGGTCATGGCCCTCCCCAGTCTGTATCTGGAGCCCATCATTACAGCCCTCCTCTCTCCTTCAGTGCACCACCAGGCAGGCATTTCAGGTCATTTTCGCAAAGTGCTTTGTGTGCAATTTTGCAAGTATTTTCTTGAATCAGCAGTTGCCACAGCTGGGGAATGTTGGGGTTTTTCTCTTGCAGATTTGGTGGTTTGAATCCTAGAAAGTCAGGAACACCATCCACAATTTGTGGCATTTCACTCAAGAAGCCCATGTAGCCAGAAAGAAAGGGGCTGTTACCCAACAGCCTTGGATAGCCAAGCTCTGGGCAATCCTGGATGGAGCCATGAAAGGCCATGAAGATATGGTGAGAGGAGTCTGCCTTGTATGCTGGACATGGGCCCACCCTACAGGGTGCTGCAGTACCTGCTGTACTTCTCTAGAAGGATTGGCTCTTCAAGAGTCCCTCTGTACTCACTCCTCTGCTGTCAGAGAGCTGGGGAGAAACTGGAAAGCCCGGGAAAGTTTTGCCTCTGATTTGCTCTGCAGTATGTGCGTGCACATGCTGATGCCTTTGGACAAAGGACAGCCCAAGCCAGCTCGGTAGGAACCACCCTCTGTGATAATGGCACATGTTGACTCAGGAGATTAGACCTGGCCGCCACTTTATGTTTTTATAATGTGCATTTATTGGCAAAAGAGCAGCCCAAAGGACAAAGAAAAAAAACCCCAACGTATAGAAGAAGCCAGCAACCTGTGCAGCATTTAAGGGAAAAAGTGTCCCCAGGAGGGCTGGATGAGGGTTCTGCACCGGGCTCTGGTGCCCCAGAGCAGCAGCCTAAACCAGTGCCTCCTCTGTGGGTTTTTGATTGCAGGACTCTCGATGGCTTTTCTGCTTTTGAAACCATTGTCAGGGTAATTCAATGCTCCCAGGCAGGTGCTGGAGCTTTTTCCAAGGCTTTGTTTTGTCCGCCGGCTGGAAATGCCTTGTTTTAGGGTGGATTAGTCTCTCACAAAAATATCTGAAAACAAAGGGGCTTTAATTGGGGTAGGATTAGTGCATTTGAGAGGCAGAGCATGAGCTTTCTCCCTACCTGCTAATTGCCCCTTATCTGCGCTGGCAGTGGCTGCTACACCTGCCCGTGGCTGCCTTCGTGCCAGCTTTGTGCCAGGTGGGCCAGGCGATGCCGTGTGCTTTGTAGGCTTATTTCTGGAGCAGAGGGTGAGATGTGGTGCTCAAACCAGAGGTTCCCTGTCCAGCTCCTGTAGTCAGACAGCTCTGGATGCTTTTGGCACTTGGGTACCTGGCACGGCCTTGGAGGGCTCATGCCTTTCCCATGGGCTGTTGTGGGGTCCCAGGGGCTGAGCTGAATCCTACAGGCTGCAGTTTGCAGCCAGCCCCTGCCCCCGGGCACAGACAGAGTTGGTTTAAAATGTGAGCCAGGGTATCATTTTCCCTGGGGCATGTGAAGCAGGTCAGTGCTTCAAGGGCAAATCTCCAGGGAGGTGTGTGCCTGGAGAAGGGCTATGACTCTTCCAGCTCTTGGAAACAAGAGATAAGCAGCCCTGTGCCCCAGCCAAATTACTGACCTTCCTATTCCTCCTGATCTGGCTTGTGACAGCCTCCCACCCCCATCCGGCACCGTCCACCCATGTCAGGGTGCCAAAGGCAAATGTCCATGGTGGCTGTTTGGAGGCACAACCCTCGCCCAGGTCTCCCTGTTTTAGCTGGGTCCTTTGGGATTCACACATGGTGGGGCTGGGCCCCTGCTCAGTGGGAAAAAGTTCACTTTGCCCTAGGGGAAAAAAATGTCAGTTTGTATTTTTGCCTCAATGTGGCCTGAAAGTCTAAAAGTCGAAGTCTTTCCTGCAGCTAAAAAAACTCTCTGGTCAAGCCAATGGAAACAAACTTTCCTGCTTCCTTCCCTGCTTCTCCAGTGAAGAGCAGGCTAGTATTTGTTCTTACCTCCTGACTTTTAGTCATCCTTGGCCCACAAAGGATGGGTCAGCAGAGTCCATTTCTAGCATCAGCCTCTCCTTTAGTTCTGCTTGTCTCAGTTTGTCCACAAGAACTGCCCTGGGGGTTGCTGAGCGTGCTATGCTGGTGCAGGCATCCGCCCCAGCTCCCTCCTCAGCTGGGCACAGTTGTGGGCTTTGTTGGGTGTGATTACATCTCTCTGGGGAAAGCACCTTTCTTTGTCTGTGCGTGTTCCAGTGGCTTTTATGGCTCCCTCCAGATGTGAATTTGGAGGTTTTATTTATTACTCTGTGATGCAAAAGGGTCAAAGAGGCCTGTGGCGATGCACTCCTCTCCAGAAGATCTGATGCTGCCCCATCTCTCCCTCTTCTCCTCCTCCCCATTGGAGCCTGGGGGTGAAATGCCTTGTCCCTTCTCTTTATCCCTCATCAGAGACTTGGGGGAAGACGGGAGACCCAGAAGAGAGGCTTGGTCAGGGCTGAGCATTGCCTTGCTGTTAGTGAGCTGGTGATGCTGGGCCCCTGCCATCCTCTGCCTCGTCTCCCTGCACCCCACTGGGTGCTGCAGGGTGCTGTGCTCGCAGGCATGAATACCAGCCAGGTGGACAAAACCACAGGCACCCACACATCTATGTCTCAAATATGGGCACACACATGTCCATCCACACGTAGGCCCCTATCCGCATGTGCACCCGACATAGGTGCTCATGTGTCCTGATGCTCACCCACCTCTCCAGACATGTCTGCTCCCTCCTATCCCTCTCCCTGCTACTTGCCAAAGCAAGAGGTAGCAGGCAGCTGGATGGGAGTGCTGGCCTGGCACCCTGGTGTGGATCTGGCACTGGTGGAGGTGTCAGGAGGGGAAGGGAGGTGTTTTCCTTGGTTCCCACTCAGGATGCTTTCTACCTCCAACCTGTAATGGGAGACAGCATCATTCAGGGACAGCCTTGACCTGATGAAGAAGACCCACCGAGAGCTAAGGGCTTTCTCCTGGTGAGTGGGACTGACCCACGGCCGTTGTGGGTGTCCCCTGTGGGGTGGCCAATGCTGGTGAGTGGGTGTTGTGGAGCTGGGAGGGCTTGGAACCACGAAGGGAGCAGCACCCCCTTTCCACAAACACAGCGTGTCTCTTCTGGCTCTCTGGGAAAATATTTGTCTGTCTGAGGCAGGGCTTTTTAAAAACCTCAGCTTTTTCACCTGTGAGCTTCTTGGAGAAGACAGACGAATATGAAAATAAAACTCAACCAAAGCAAACGCCTGCAGCCCACGCTCAGCGTGTTTTTACCTCATCGTTCTCAAAAAGCAAACATCAGCAGTGTTGTGGAATATTTTAGGTGGCCATGGCAGAAAAAAGCCCCTCTGTTTTTCAAACAAGGTGCCTTTTCATTCAGAGGCTGGCATCAGCTCTAAGAAACCTGTGGCATTTCACCGGGATGCCCGCTGGAAACACAGACGTTGCCTTACAGCAGCTACACGTTTCTTTGCATTCGAAGCTTCAGAGCAGGGAGGAAGCGGCGCCCGAGGGTGTTGACTGCGGTATTTCCGCAGGATCCCCCCAGCTGTGTTGGGGACCGCCGCCCGTTTGTTCGTCCCCTTTGAAGGAGACAAAGCCCCTTGCCACGCCGAGCCCCGCGGCTCGCTTGCTTCCGCTTTGGCCAAGCGTGGCACTGTCGGACATGGGGCTGCTGTGAGGAAAAGCAAACAGACAGCAGTAAGGAAGGCCAAGGCCCTCTTGGAACTAACTCTGGCAAAAGAAGTAAAAGAGAACAAGAAGGGCTTCTTCAAATACATCAATGGTAAAAGGAAGAATAGGGAAAATGTGGGCCCACTGTTGAATGAGGTGAGTGCCATGCTAACAGAGGATACAGAGGAGGTGGAGTTACTGAATGCCTTCCTTGCTTCAGTCTTTACTGCTAAGACCAGCTCTCAGGAATCCCAGACCCTGGAAGTAAGAGAGAAAGCCTGGAGAGAGGAAAACTCTGCACTGATTGATGAGGATTGGGTTAGAAATCACTTGAGCAAACTGAACACACACAAGTCCATGGGGCCTGATGGGACGCGCCCACGAGTGCTGAGGGAGCTGGATGATGTTGTTGCTCTACCCCTCTCCATGAAAGGTCATGGAGAATGGGAGAGGTGCCTGAGGACTGGAGAAAAGCTGATGTCACTCCAGTCTTCAAAAAGTGCAGGAAAGAAGACCCTGGAAATTACAGACCAGTCAGCCTCACCTCTATCCCTGGAAAGGTGATGAAGCAGCTCGTTCTGGAGGTCATCTCTAAGCACATGGAGGAGAATAAGGTTATCAAGAGTAGCCAGCAGGGATTTACCAAAGGGAAGTCATGTTTGACTAATCTGATAGCCTTGTACGATGGTGTGACTGAATGGGTAGACACGGGGAGAGCTGTGGATGTTGTCTACCCTGACTTTAACAAGGCTTTTGACACTGTCTCCCATATCATCCTCATGGTAAGCTCAGGAAGTGTGGTTAGAAGAGTTGATGGTGAAATGGGTTGAGAACTGACTAAACAACAGAGCTCGGGGTTTTGTGATCTGTGGCACAGAGTCCAGCTGGAGACCGGTAGCCATCGGTGTTCCTCAGGGGTCAGTACTGGGTCCAGTCCTAGTCAACATCTTCATCAATGACCTGGATGAAAGGACAGAGTGTACCTTTAGCAAATTTGCTGATGGTATGAAACTGGAAGGAGTGGCTGGCACACCAGAAGGCTGTGCTGCCATTCAGCGAGATCTGGACGGACTGGAGAGCTGGGAAAAGGGGGACCTAATGAAGTTCAACAAGGGCAAGTGTAGAGTCTTACACCTGGGGAGGAACAGCTCTCTGCACCAGTATAGATTAGGGGCTGACCAGCTGGAAAGCAGCTCCAAGGAGAAGGACCTGTGAGTGCTGGTGGACATTGTTATACATGGGACAGCAATGTGCTCTGGTGGCCAAGAAGGCCAATGGTATCCCAGGGTGTATTAAGAAGAATGAGTCCGGAAGGTCGAGGGAAGTTCTGCCCTGTGATAGGACGAGGGGCGATGGTCACAAACTGGAACAGAGGACATTCCACCTCAACATGAGGAAAAACTTCTTTACTCTGAGGGTGACAGAGCCTGGAACAGGCTGCCCAGAGAGGTTGTGGAATCTCCTTTTATAGAGACTTTCAAAACCCATCTGGAGATGTTCTTGCATGGACTGCCCTGAGTGATCCTGCTCTGGCAGGGGGCTTGGACTTGATGATGTCCAGAGATTCATTCCAACCCCTACCATTCTGTGATTCTATAATTCTATGAAAGGAGGCCAAAAGGGCTGGGCAGAAGATGAGGGTGTTAATGGTTGCCCCATCTGCAAGACTCTGTTCAAAAGGGAGAAGGCGGCTGGAGCCATCGAAACTGCTCTGATGGCCTCAGTCCAGATGAGAGGAGGGTTTCATCCAGCTTCTACCAGGCTTCTTCCTGCTCATGGTGGGCTTCCGTTCCTCCCACATCAGGGACAAGCCCCATTATCCTCCTCCTCCACCTGGGAAACAGACCCTTGTAGGAACAGTAGTGGGATGCTGGGCATTGTGAAGGGAAGCATCCTGCCCTGGGCACCCCCTTTGGTCACGGTTGGAGCTTGGGGGACCCTCAGGCAGGAGCAGCAGGGCCAGTCCCCTGGGAGCACTGGTATGGAAGCATGATTGAGGCTATGGCTCAGTCAATAAGCAAGCTCATGAAAATGAGCTGTTCTGTTCTGGAGGGCACATCCATCCCAGCTCACTGCAATTTATATACGCTACCTAGCATCCTATATAGTATATAAAGTCATATACTTATTCATAGATGTGTGTGTATACATTATGTATGGCTTTTCCATCAGTATATACATGGTCAAATATTTTCAGCAGTTTTGGGACATGAATTGCAGGAAGGTCTCCTGCAGGAAGGTCTCCTACAGGAAAGTCTCCTGGAGGGTGACCCCTCTGGGCGCTCTGGGATGGACATGGTGATGCCGTCGGTTGTGCCAGTGTCCCACTTCTCTCCCCAAGCTGGCCATGCAGCACAGGAGCCTGGTCAGAGTGGCAGCATCAGTGGTGGCACCCAGACTTGCCTGGGGAAGGGGCAGGAGGGTCCCTGGGGATGTCACCAGGGCTGTGCACAGAAGCTGGCCCCACAGCCCTGGCTGGGCAGTGTTTCTGAGAGCTGGAGCTGGTGGGAGGCGGGGCACGGGGGGATTTTGCCCACCCACCCTCTGAGCTACTTCTGCCTCCCGAGAGGGCGAGGGGAGAGATGAGACATCTAGGGGCTGACTTTTCCGCGAAGTGGCGTGCTGCTCTGGTCAGCGAAAATCCCCGACTCGCCCTTGCACTCCCACTCGTGGGGGAACAGATGACGCAGCCCTCACTGGGAACGACACCCCCAGGTGCTGCATGCCTCTGATCTCACCCCGCCATCGCTGCCCCGTGGCCATTCCATGGGTGTGTCCCATCGCCTGTGGTGGGGCAGGAGGCTTGGGGCTGGTGCCTCAGGCAGCAATGATCTTTACCCCCTTATACTGGAAGGAGGAGGATTTTCCCTGCCCAAGAAGGGAGATTGAGGCCAGCAGGATTTGTACCTCACCAAGCCCCTCTGAGGCTGGTGTTTCTCCTGGTGACCTTGAGGCAGAGGCTGGAGGTAGCTGGCTGGATCTGTGGGAATATGTCCCCATCTGAAATGCCAGCTTGGGTTATAAATAACACCTGGCATGGGTCTCTCCCTGGGCATCAGTGTGATGAGAGACTGAGCCCTCTCTGCACGGCTCTTGCTCCATTTTACAGATGGGGAAACTGAGGCACGGTAAGGTCCCTGACCCTGCCTCATAGAGAGCCTGTGATGCAGCCCCGTGTGATTGCAGGACACTGGGAGGTGTTTTCCAGTGGCAGAGGGACTGCTCCTCTCTGGGAAGGAGAGGATTTGAAGAGGGCTATTTCTCTGCCAGGGTGTACACACATTGTGCCACCCCAGCTGTGCTCTCAGGGGACCCATGCAGCCTTCCTCTGCCCAGAGAAAGGGACTCACAGGGGCTTGGTGTCTCACACCCCTGCTGTAGCCCCCCCTGCCCTCCTTGCTTGCTGCTCCCTCCCAGCTTTATCTCCCAGGGACAGTGGCTCTTACCCCACTGACTGCCTCCCAGGGCAATCAGTGGGGAGCACACAGGCCTTATCTGTGGGCCAGCCATGGGCAGGGCTCCCTGACATCCCTATCAGCGGGGCGTCTCCAGACCTGAGGCCGAGGGGAGCCAGACTCATCCCTGCTGTGCTGGGGCCAGGGCTGGGGGCACTGCCACGAACCCATGCTCCACGCTGACCATTGCAGGGGCATGCTCAAGGGGCCTGGGACCCCTCTCCAGCCCTGTGGTGAATGTGATGCTGCTGGATTTGCCAGGGTCCAGCCAAGGCTGTGGCACTGGGCAGTTGTGGGTTTTGGCAGGGTGTGTAAAGGGGGATGGCGGCAGCAGCGTTGTGTGACTACTGGAAGAATCTGGTCCCCCCATCCACTTCCACCGAACTCTCAGCAGCGGTTTCCTCACTGGAGTGATGCCTGTGGGGGCCAGGGAAGGGAGGGCAGATGGGGCCAGCACCCTGGGAAAGACTTTCCTGTCCCTTTCACAACTCTAGTTGACCTCCACATTTTATTTGTTTCTCTTGAGTTGCGCCCACGCTCCTGCTTCCAGTGGCTTGGCAGGGTGGGGATGCAGCCTCTTCCCTAAACCCCTGAGGTGGGGAATACTAGGGTCATCTGTGGTCATGCAGAGAATGGGCATCCCTATGATGAGATCCCCATGGAGGGTAGCTTTCCCCAAAGGTGGGTGCCAGGGACCCACCCACTGCTGTCAGGGTGCTGGTCCTGCCTGGCACACATATCGAACAGAGCTAGGGATGTCCCTTATGAAAACAAGCATTCTGGCTGCTCCATCCTGCTGAGCAGGATCTGTCCTGTGTCCTGGGACAGCAGTGATCGTGGAACACCAAAAGGTCTGACTGAAGATCTTTATTGTCTGCTTATCCAGCTGGACCATAGACTGAGCTGGGTGTGAGGTTCTCACTCCTCGGTGTCCTTGCCATCTACTGCAACCTCAGGCTTTGGGTGGGAGAGAAGAGTGTGGAAAGAAATGTATTTGGCTTCCTACCAACACCTATCATCCCTGCCATGTCCTGGCCATGGGGAAGCTGGTGATGATCGGCTAGGAGCCCGCTGTGCCTGAACGGGTTGGCTCCTCTGGCCATAACCACAGGGAATTAGAGACGGGTGGAAAACCATCTAAAAACCCAGGCAAATATTTGCATTTTCAGCACTTTTCCAAGTATTGGGGAACGCTGACAAAGCAGCAGCGTGGGTGATAAAGGCATGCTGAGAGGGTCTGCCTGGCTTTTTTGTTCGGGCAGGATTTAAATGGTCATTTTTGTTTAAAATAAAACAGCTAACTGAGCAAATGGGGAGATCTACCAGTGCTGCCACTGCACCCTCCCACCCTGCTCCTCAGGGCAAAACAGCCACACCAATGCCAAGAAGGCCGTCAGCCTTCAAACCACACCTGCCCTGGGCCAGTGGGTGCATGGTTCCTGTCTTGGTCCTCTATTTTTTTTCTCTGTTGAAGAGATTTGGGGCAGGAAAGGGGTTCTCTGTGCCTGGTTCTGCTCTGCTCTGGAGCATCCTGGGGCTCTGGGGCTGAGATTAAGCTGGTGGGGCTTGTATAGAGCTGTGCATGGCCCCCCCATCCTGCCCATGCCAGGGGATTCTTACTTGCCTTTGGCTCCTGCTCGCACTGCCAGCTTTTGTTTGTGGTAGAAGCCTGTGTGAAGAAGGGTAGATGGGGTTGAATAGTGGCCATGAACCTAGTGGCCACAGGATGGCCTAACCCAAGAGTGGACATGAGCTGGAATAAGAGGGGGAGTCGAAGAGACCCCATCCCACTGCATTTCCCCTCTCCACACCCACATCCACCAGCTCCCAGGGCAGGTTGGAGCAAGCAAGTCACAGACATGCCCTGTCCTGCTGGACAGGGAGGGCTCAGGGCTGTGGACTGCAGGGCAAGAGCCCTCCACATCCCTAGGAGGCAGCTCTGGGGTGGTGACACCCAGCCCCACAGTGTGTTGTCCGCAGCAGGACAGTCCTGGCTCCCTGGGGGGTGGGACAAGGTGGGCTGGGGGCTCAGTGCAGGTGGTGGTGGGTCAGTGTTGCTGGGTGTCACCAGGGCATCCAGTACCAAGACGGGATGGAGAGTGGACTGTGTGCAGCGATGAAGCCCCCTGTGCACATGTGTACATGTGTGGTGGGACCAACTCAGGCAGAGCATTGACATGTGAGGCTGTCCCTCCACTCTAGGCTTAGGGTCCAGCCATGCCCTGCATTCACGTCCCAGGTTTGGGCAAGGCAGAGGTGAGCACGTTAGGGTGTGCAAAGACTATCTGAGGCACAGGGCTGGATGTGCAGCATACGTATGGACAGGGGTATAGGGTACAACAGTGAGCTGTATGTGCCACGCACAATGTATAGGGCTATGTGTAGGGTGTGGTGTGTAGGGGCTGCAGGGAGTGGGGCTGGGTGCATATGGAGTGCAGCGTGAAGGGCTGAACACACAAGCTACAGATGGGGTTTATGGGGTGCTGTGTGCCAGGTTACGTGTGGGCGCACAGTATATAGGGCAGGATGAGGGCTATAAAGTGTGTAAGGACAAGTGTACAGGGCTTGGTTAATGGGGTGAGGGGTGGGATGGGGAGGGTTGGGTGTGTGCAGCACCTCAGACAGGTGCAGAGCCCCTGGACTCCCTTTCATCCCTCACCTTGATGGAGTGGTTGCAGTGGGGGTGGTGGAAGACGTGTGGCCGGATGTTGCGGTGACATCTGCACTGGCAGCGTGGTCTTGCTCTGCTACAGAGATGGTTCTTCATCCTGACCTCCCAGGCCACTGCTGCAAGAGACACATGGGGAGACTGTGTCCTCCCAGCCCCAGGGGCCACCCCACCATGAAGCGGCTCCCCTGTCACCCCACCTGGCTGGAAAAGCTCCAGAATGACTATGCTGAGCAGGACGAAGCTGGTGAAAGCCAGGAGGAAGAGGATGGTGGTGGAGCCGAGGACCAGTAGCACGAAGCGCAGAGCCATCTGGCCGCACCTGTAAGTGGAGGTATGGGGAGGACAGGGCCAGAGTCAGGCCCTGGAGCTGCCGCAGGGGCGGCAGAGAGTGGGCAGAGAGCCTTCAGGTACTCAGCCCCAGAGGCTGATGGAGCTGGGTGGTGGTGGGGAAGAAGATACAGATCAATGCTGAGCTGATGCCAGGCTCTGGCATCTCAAGGATGCTGGTGTGAAACAGCAGCTCTGCAGCCCCATGTTCCTGGGCTAGGGTTTGGCCGCAGCTATGGAGTGACTTACAAGAAAGAGAGCAGCCAGGTCAGACAGAGGGTGATGAAACAAAGCGGGATGAGAAGCTCCCTGGTGAGCTGGGCAGCTGCAGAGCCCTGGCCTAGCAGGCTGGAAGGCATCCTGCTCCCATGGCAGCCACAGCATAACAAATCCCCCCATTCCATTCCCACAGCAACCACAGCATCACCCTCCTCCCCTGGCAACTGCAGCATTCCACCCCCCACGCCACCCCGTGTCCCATTCCCATGACAACTGCAGCATCCTGCTTCCACAGCAGGGTGCAGGGGACTCATTTGGGGTGCCGGTGCCCCTCTGGCTTCAGCAGATGCCCACTGCCACCAGGGCAAAGGCTAGAGACTCAAAGGTCCATCACCACCCAGTACAAAAACAGTACTTATTTTCCCCGTGGTGCTGGGAGGACACCAAGAGCCGTGCGCACCCCTCAGATTCGCGATGCTGAGATCCATCAGGACAAGGCTACTCTGCTCCCCACAACCGAACGCCCCAGCTCCCCACTCCGTGTGCCCCCTCCAGCCCCGCTGGACCCCCCGCCAGACTCGGGCTCTGCTCCTGTCCCAGGAGCAGGCACTGAGCACGCGGCTGAGCGCCGGGCCGGGCCTGCCCTCTAGTGTCCCGGGAGCTGCTGGGAGCTGCTGGGAGCTGCTCCATTGGAAACTGCTCCCGTGGCCCGCGGAGCCGCCCCGGCTCTGGCAGGCTGCCCACTGCCCCGCGGTGTCACCTCCCAGCCGGCCACCCACCGCTGCTCAGGCGACACGAAGGATGTCACCGCGGGTACCCCAAGCCCATCTCCAGGCTGCCCGCGGGGTTGCGTTGGCAGTGTCGCCCCAGCACCGGTGCCCTGCTCCCCAAGCTTTGGGGAGGTGCTGGCGTGGGTGACGACCGCTTCTCCCGGCACCCCGGGTCGATAACCGGGAGGCCGGGACAGCGCGGGACACACCAATGGGCGCCCGCAGCGGCCAGAGAGGGAGGGGAGTGCTGGAGCCTACTGGTTAAACTGGAACGAGGAGCGGCGGCCTCCCCGCGGTCCCTGCCCTGGGGACTCTGACCCTGCAAGCAGGCGAGGGGAGCTGAGGCAGACGGTGCCGAGCAGCCCTGCGGCGGCTGGGGCAGAGCTGGGGAGGAGCAGAGCAGGATGGACCCCACCATGGAGCTGGCAGATGACCCCAGGTGGGTGCCGGTATTGCCCATGTTGCTTTGCAGCTGGGCAAATCCAACTTTTTGGAGCAGGATTTGGGGTTATTCCCTCTGTAAAGGAAGGGAGGTGCTTTGAGATGGGGCGAACCAGCCAGGGACCCTGTGAGGCTGGGTGTCCCCATGCCCCTGCCAGCCCCATGCAGTACTCCCCTTCTTCTCTGCAGGTTCCCCCGTCAGTTGGTGGAGATGCTGATCAGGAACTTCAGCGTGCCAGGAGCCTGCTTCTCCCTGCCACCCACCTCCCGGCAGCTGCTGCACCGTAGGTGGCAGGATTGGGTGGGAGAGGCCCTCTTCTTGCCACTGACAAGAGCAGGAGAGGGATGAAGGAGGTGGACGGGAATGAAGAAAGTAGGGTGGCTGTGGCAGGTGCAGGCAGGGAGGAGCCCCGAGGAAGGGGGAGGCAGCAGGGTGCTGCTGGAGTCTCAGCCTTCCACCCCAGAGCCCTACCTGTGGGGATGGCAGCAGCCCAGAGAGAGCCAGCACCGGGGCAGGTGACATGGGACACAGGAGCAGCAGGCATGGCCAGACATGCCAAGGATGTGGCAAGGGACTTCCCAAACCTGTGGAGTGGTGGGTCGGTTGACAGCTCCCTCCCGTGGTGGCCCCAGTGGGGACAGAACAGGATGGAGCCGGCTTCTCACCCCTCCCCCGCAGAGCTGGACATGGCCCAACTCACTATCATGGGCCTGGCCACCGTCATGACACTGCTGTCTGTTGCAATCTTTGTGGAAGAGGTTGTCTACCTCACACGCAAGATCCGCTGCCCCATCAAGATGAAGACTCTCTGCTGGAGCAGCTCAGCCCCTACGGTGAGCTGGGTGTGGGGTGGTGGGAGGCATCACCTCGGGGGCCACGGCCACCCAAGGGGTGCCAGCCCACAGAGTAAGGAGCAGCAGTGCGTCAAGCTCACATCTCTCCCAGGTTGTGTCAGTGGTCAGCTGCTTTGGGCTGTGGATCCCACGTGCCATGATGGTCGTGGAGATGGCTACCACAGCGTGAGTATCATGTACCACAGTGCAGGGGCACTGCAGAGCCCACAGAGCCTGACCTGCCTTCCACCTCCTCCCCAGGTACTTTGCTGTTTGCTTCTACCTCCTGATGCTGGTCATGGTGGAGGGCTTTGGGGGGAAGGAGGCTGTGCTCAGCATCCTGAAGGACGTGCCCATGGTGGTCAGCACTGGGCCCTGCTGCTGCTGCTGCCCCTGCCTGCCCCGAATGACCATGAGCAGGTGAGGGAGAGCCAGGGTAAAGTCCTGCTCCCGGGGAGGGCTTTCAGCCCCTGCTTCTGCTTTGGTGGAAGAAAAGTCTCTGAACAGGGGCTTGGGGACCTTGGGTGTAACCAGTCTCTCTTGCTGTGCCAGGAGAAAGCTTCAATTGATGATGCTGGCAACTTTCCAGTATGCCGCCTTCAGGGTGGTTGCTGTCTTCCTGGGGCTGGTCCTGGCTGCTGATGGAAACTACAACCCTGCTGATGTGAGTTCCAGGGCACAGAGATGGGAGGGTGACATCTTGGATGGGAAACTCCACCACCCCTCACCTTGCCCAGCAGCTTTGTCAGCCCAGGTGTGTTTTCTGTGTGTCTCTCAGATCTCGGCAGAGAGCGTCGCCCTCTGGATCAACACTTTGGCCGGTGCCTCCACCCTCTTTGGGCTGTGGGCCCTGGGCATCCTTTTCCGGCAGGCCCGACAGCACCTGGCTGAGCAGAACATCAAGGCTAAGTTTTCCTGCTTCCAGGTGAGCCCCTGTCCTGCCCAGCTCACCCCTAGGGGAGAGGCTCCTCTGGCACAAATGGGATGAGGCAGCGTGGGGGGAGATAGTGGGGCAGGAGTCAGCGGCAGGCGAGAGCCAGGTCCAGCTGTGGGAGAGTGGGGAAGGCGAAGGGCAGGAGCCTGGCAAAGGCATGGTCCCCACCACCTCTGGTGTTGGTGGTTGCAGATCCTCCTCCTCCTGACGGCACTGCAGCCTGCCATCTTCAGCATCCTGGCCAATAATGGCAGCATCGCCTGCTCACCGCCCTTCTCCTCCAAGGCCAGATCACAGCGTAAGTCAGGAGATGGGGAAGTGGCGTTGCACGCTCCCAGCCAAGGGCCTCCATCTCATGGTGGGATGTGGGGAGCGGGCACAGTGGATGAATGACTCTTTTCTTCCAGAGATGAACATGCAGCTGTTGATCCCACAAACCTTCATCTTGGCGGTGGTGACGCGAATGTACTACCGCAAGCAGGACGACAAGCCGGGCTACCAGCCCGTCAGCTTTGTGCCCACAGAGACTAATGTCAAGGCGTGAGCAGGAGGGAGCAACTGGGGTGCCAAGGGACAGAGCGAGACGAGAGGCCTGGTTTGTCCTGTACAACCATCTCCTCCTCCTCCGGCCTGGGGGAGCTGCTGGCAGCAGAGGGGAAAAGGGATCTTGGCATGGGGTGAAAGGGTCTGAAACCTGAAGGCCAAAAGCCAAAGGGATCTGTGAAGCCGCCTCCAGCCGGCGGGGCTCTTTGTCTGGCACTGAATAAAGATATATTTGTAGCCGAGTCTTGTGTTGGTGACCGGGCTCAGACCATCTCCTGCCTAGGCTGGGTGGGAGATGACTCCACTCAAGGGAGGAAGACAGAGCCCAGACTAGCACAGCTATGGTGCAAGGCTGTCATGGGGTGTCCAACACCCAGCTGTGACACTGACCTCTGGGTGCTGCCGGCTGGGGTCCAACAGCCGAGGCAATGCCAGAGTGGTGGCATTTTCTCCCAGGATCTCTCGATGGGCCTGTCCTGTCCCTTGGGCATGTCCTCCACAGCAGTGGCTGCTCCAGAGAGCACAGTGGGAGCATGTGCACCTTCCAGCCTGGGGTCAGGCAAAGGAAGCAGCCTTGAATACAGGCAACTCATTAATGCTGCCTTTACTGGCCTTGCCCAGTTCCAGTAGCAGTATCTGCTCTGTATCTAATCCAGATGTGGGGACTGACATCAGCAGCAATGATGACTTGCAGAAACCACTGGGTAATCTTTTGATCCTCACTGAAGCATCTTCTCTCTCAAACCCTGGTACCACTGAAGCTCGTGCCCTGCCACCATAATACCTCTGGCCAGGGCAACACACTAGGGAAGCAAAGAGTCAGAAAGCCAGAGATCGTAACTTTCATTTACTTGATTCATTTTGGGGAAAAAGTTAAGTTTTCTGTTCCATGAGAAAAGGGAAAAAGTGACTCAGCTTTTTGCAGGTGGCTGTCTTCGAAGTGAAACTGCTCAGCCAGAAGATGCACTGGTGATTCATGATGAGATTGCCAAATTTGACAAGACTCCCGTCAACAGCACATGGCTGACAGATACCAACACATCTTTCTACGCACTGGCAGAGGCACTGGGACCCAGTGCTGTCACAGTTTTGCCAAGAAGCAACACCCAGGCAAGTAGCAAAATATGGGACTTGTCGCCCCTGTCAGACCCAGCTCCTCACCTAAGGCAAGTAGGAAACCCAGACCTTGACACCACAGAGCCCTTGGCAGCGAGAAGCCCACCCTGAGGGCAAGACATAGCGTCAGCCCCACCAAAGTCACTGCTACTCTCAGGCATACTCGCTGCTCCAGCACCTGCCTCGTACTAGTTACAAGGACTGCATGATGAAGCCCCAACCCTCTATAAAAAACATGTGTGTGTCATGATCTCAAGAGATTAAAGACCTTCTACAGCTGTAAGTAATATGCTGTTCAGATGCCACACTCTCCACATCTTGGCTCTAGCAGCACCCTTGGCACCTTTCAGCCTTGCCCTGCTGCTGCTCTTTGCCATCAGGGCTGGCTACTGGTGCCAGCAGCCTCACACCCCAGACCTATAGAGATGAGGTAGGGATGTCTCACAGGAGTCCACACCTCTGGATTTAGCGGCATCAAACTCCGCATGTTCTTCAATGCGTTTTAGTGAAGTTTTTCCGCTCTCTTCCTGCTTAATTCAAGCATGTCTCTTCCAGATGCTTGTATTGAAGAGTGTGGGATGGGTTAGGGGTATACAGGACACCCCTGAAGCAGCAGCACTGGGTATATCTGTGGGTGATAATATGTTCCTGGAGAACTTGGCTCGCAAGTTTTGCCCAAAGGTCAAGCTCTGTCTTATTCCTGATAGGACAGGGCAGTACTGGAGAGGAGGCTGGTCCCAGCAGTTCAGGAGGAAACAAAAAACCACAAACAAACAAACAAACCACAGTAAAAAAAAAACTCACAACAAAAAAAACGGGAAAAAGAAAAAAAAAACAGACTAGTCTGGGATTTGAGTGTCCAATTTAATTTCAGTGCAAGGAGGAAGCAGGGATTATTGGTTACAAGATACAGCTCTGTTATTCCAAGCTACATGTAAAACCATGGCTGGCTTCTTATCAAGCACCCCAGGTTTTGCAGAGACCATGAAATACATTAAGGTCTCTGCAGAACAAACCACCATCCCAAACACCATTGTTATCCAAATTTACAGAACACTGTTGCATAACTTGTGTTTAAAACAGTAGCAAGGCTCTAAAGCAGCCTGGCCTTCGTGATCTGGCTCGGGAAAGCAACGCAATATCCATACTGAGTGAAGGGTGAGGAAGAGAAGGTGGGGAAGATGAGGGAACAGAGAACGTGGGTGATAAGAAGTGCTCTACCACTCATAAACCAGGGGATTAATTGGCTTGTACCCAGTGACCATTATTTGTTCCTTACAGCCTGAAATCCATAGCAGCCAGCCATGCTCCCAGAGCCGTGCGTGTCGCTGCTGAGAGGTCCAAGTGGCAGATGAAGAATCCCCAAAATACTCTTTCCCATAACGGCTCTGGCCTCAACAGAAGCACAGAATTGCTGTCAAGCCCTTTGAGAGGCATGACAAAGGACCACCAAGATAAAAGCTGGAAAGACACAGCAGCCTGCTCCTGCCACGGGGCTCCTGTGCCCTCTGGAAGCATTGCACCATGGCAGCACTTGACACTTTGCCTCCTTGCACCTGCTGCTTCCCAAACCCTGCATCCTGCTCTGAAGATCTCCCTGCAGTCCTGCTGACCAGGCTCTAAGCTGTCCTCTGCTCCCAGCATCCCAGGAGGATACAGACAACTCAGCCCAGCAGCTCCACCCACAGACAACAGGTATGGCAGGCAAATCCAAACAGAAAAGCAAGCGGGAGCTTCAGAGCTACACCACAGCAAGTCCAGTCCCTCCAGCACTGGCCACTGGACAGAGCTCTCAGGCCTGTGCACAGGCATCGGGCGCAGGGAGGGCAACTGCCTGCGGGGAGCCGCGGGCCAGAGAGTTCAGTGTTTATTACAGACACGACAGCCGGCACGACTTGGACCACAGTTTCAAATGAGAAGATTACATGTTTAAAATCTTAAAAAGCTGCAGCACTCTCTGATCTCTTTCTGGCCTGCCTCAGGTAGTGGAGAAAGCGGGCACTGACATTGCACAAGGCAGGCAACTGTCACATGGGACCTGGACTCTTCACTGGGGTAAAATGTGCCCTTCATCTGTCCAGCTGCAGACACCAACACGGACAGCAACCTGGCTGTACGAATTCACTTTCTGTCCTTAGAGCAGCGACTTCACGGCACCAGTGTAAAGGATCAGCTCTTAGCGCACAACAACTGAAACACAGACAAACACGTAGGGAGCACAGTGTTGAGGGGCCATTTGGACAGACAGTAAAACATTACACACCAGAGACTGGGACAAGGAACTTCTCAAAGGAGTACGGACATTCGTTTCCTACCTGGGCTCTCGCACGCCCAAGGAAACGCACAGACAGCAAGTGCCCTGAAGCAAAGACTCATTCTCTTCTCTCCCAACAGCAACTGAGGGCTGAATTTTAGCTCAAGATTTATCAGTCTTATTAATATCAGCTAGAAAGGCCTTTCCTCTGCAGCTCCCATACAATTTGGAGCCATGAACGCTTATGGGGTGTGCAACTCTATGGTGCTGCGAGGTCTTCCAGGGTGTAACTCCTGCGTGCTAAGCTGGTGGCCCCTACCCAGCACGTCCTCACTGCGACACACTGGGAAGCTCAGCTAAGAGGCGCGCAAGCGCTACAGGGTCGGCTGAAGAGATTCTTATCGGCTCCGGCACAGCAGAGATGTCTCTTATTTCCTAGAAGCCTCTTTATACCACCACTTGCTGCATGCTCTCTTGAGGTCACGGTGGTTGAGGGGTCTTTTGTTTGGCAGTGGCATGGTTACTGCCTGGGGGTGAAGGGAATAAGACAGAGGAGCTGAAGGAAAGAAGAGACAGAGGAGTCTTCCCACTCTCCCTCCTGGCTGGAGGTTTAACAAGGGAAAAGTAACCAAAACAAAAGCCACACTTGAGTGCTATTCTTTGCGCTTTAAAAGAGTATTTTCTTAAAATATAAAAACCATCTTCTTCCTGGAAACCACTAGAACGTAAACAATAAAAAGGGAGTTTGGGGAGAAGAAGGGAGAGGAGGTTTGAATGTGCTTCCAGGCAGCAGCCCTTGCTAAGAGCAATGGGTGCCTCCAAGGCCCTGTGCTCACCGTCAGCCCTGTTCCTATGGCTCCCTTGCTCATTTAGAGTTCCCCAGTGGGTCTGGACTTAGGATTCGGCGATTAGCGGTTCGCAGCAAATCCCTGCTGGTAGCTTAATCCTCTTCATCCTCACTGATGTCATAGGTGACTGCAGACTCGTTCCTGGAGCGGTTGGCCGGTGAGGAAGGAGGAGTCTTGGTTGAAAAAGGCCAGCGGAAGGAGGGAGATGGGGAGCGGTCGTGTGTGGGGCTACTGCTGGGACTCTGCTTTGGGCTGATGGCCTGCAGCATCCGGCCCTTGCCCTCCTTCAGCATGTGTTTCTAGCGATGGAAGCAGAAGACAGTTAGTATGGCTCAAAGAGCGGTGGAAATGGACAGTACTTACAGCTTGTGCAGCATTTTGAGTTGTGTCCCTTCAATGCTTTGTGCAATATAAGAGCAGAAAAACCCCAGGCATCGTTATATGATTTGGAACCTGCATACAGTGTAATCATCACCTGTTTTCAACCACATCACCCTGTGGTATTTACCCAACAGAAGAGCAGAGCCTGGCAAAACCAAGTAGCTTCAGACTCATCCCAGGCCAGTGACAAAGTGACTGCCACTCTCTTGGCCGCTCAGCGGCCTGCAGGACACAAGCTGGAGTTTACAGGCCAGCTTGTGGGACAAGGGGACTTTTCACGCTACAACCGTAACTGGCGTTATCCAGTTGGCAGGCGTGAGGGCTCCCTGCAAACAGGCTGCCCAAGCCTGAGACAGCTTGTCTGGAGTCTGGCAGCACATCAAGCACTGCAACAAACTGTAAACCTTTGCTCTGCAGACTGTAGGCTCCAGAAGTCCTATAATGACTGCCAAGCTCTCCAAAATCCCCTTTTCCCAGAGCGGTTCCTTACCAATGCGCCTTCTGGGCCAAACATCTCCAGGAAATTGCCGATGAACTCCCGGGACTTCTCTTCCCACTTTTGAATGAGATCAATACTCTTCTCCTCCACTTTTTGGACAAATTCCTTCGACTTCTCCTCTACATCCTTCACCCTCTTTTTCACCTTATCCACACGCTCCTGGAGGTGGTATTTCTTCTCCTGTACAGTAAGTGGTGATCAGAATACAGCTCACCAGATCTGAGCGGTGACCGCCTCTGCTCTGTGTGATTACACTGAACTGCTGCTTAAGACTTAGCATCTCTATTAGTCTTGTAACACTTCTCCTTCACTTCAGTGACACTTCTTCCCTAGACTCAGTGGCAGACATAGCGGGGCTGTGAGATGCTTTGTGGCAGGCACTGGCACAGTACACAGCGTGAGACTAAACCCAGAGATAAGCACTATCTAACAGGAGTGCACTGAAGAGGGAAATATTTATACAATATACAGATTAGATTTGAGTGACTTGCGGTAGGTCTCTTTGCATATCATCACAGCACAAGTCTTTTTGCCGAGTGTTTTTAAACAGAGGCAGAGCTACATGCCAAAAGGAGGCCGAGCAGACACTACCACTCCTGATTCTCTTGTATTAAAAAAAAGAGGCATAATATCTCAGTGATAAAACCCCAAATATTTACTACTTTACTTCCAACATCAGAAGTGCCCTATGCAATGTATTCTGCTTTTAGGCTTGAGCTGCTCAGCACAGGATCAGAGCATGTCCTTCTCTCCCACCCAAGCACTTCTGCAGCTCCAGGAAGGAAACAGTGAGAGCAGGATCAGATTTTATCCTAACAAATTACTCTACCTTAGGAAGGTGCCTGAGAGAAGAGGAGAGAGATGAGACACAGCAGCTGCTGCTAAGAACAACCCCTACTTCATTCAATTCAAGAAAACACATATTTTGCCACACACCCCGCCTCCATTCTTTCAACAGGAAAAATGTCACCAAGACATTTATGACAATGGAGCAGTGTTAGTAAAACCCCAGTTCCTCTGGGTGAGTCCCAGAGGCAGTTTCAGGGGCAGAAGAAGTCTAATTTCTACTCCAAGGACACTGTTTTAGTGCAACTGCTTAGCTCTGCACACTGGCCTTTTACCGGCACGCGGCAGGACTGCGCTACCAGTAGACAAGTCTCTATATCTCCACACTCTAAGATTCTGCTTCACGCAGCCTATGGTGAGACATGCTTCAACTCACATTTATGAAGCTGACATTGAGCTCCTTAGCTGTGTAGCCCCGCTGCAGGTTCCGCCTGGCATAAACATCGTAGTCCCGCACGATCCGGGTGATGATATCTGACGTTGAGATCCCCTCAGTCCTCTGAGTTGGCGCAAACATGCCTACAGTTAGGGAACAGGACCCAGGAAAACTGTAGCAAGACACATGGTAAAAGCTGCTGCCACCTCTACGAGGAAACAACCTCTCCTTGCCAAGAGCTCATTTTCTAACTGCCCTCACACCACCACATCTTGGTCCTTGAATGCACAGTACCAGTGTCCCACTTTCTGAGACTACAAGGAAGACCTAAGGAAGACCAAAACATGTCAAAATGATGTCAAAATACCATGTCTTCTAATGAAAAGGTCTGCGCTTTAGGTGATTTAAAGACTATTGACTGCATATAGCATTGTGCAGTGACAAGGACAGCACAAGGGGTCCTACAGTTTAGTGAGTGGAAATGTAACAAGCTCCAATGGTTGGGTTTGGATAGATTTACATAAGTGGCACCTGCACTGAGCTTTGCAGCAAACAGCTAGAGGAGCCACTTTGCCAAGTTTGTGACATTGTCCGTTTGTGAGAATCCGAAAGCCAAACCGTATTTTTTCAAAAGGTGGCTGTTAATTCAATTGCAATAACGAGACTGTGGAAGTAGGAATGAATGCTGGGCAATGCTTGGCCTGGGACATGGAACAGTCCGAGCCTTATGAAGTAGGGCCCAACGCCAGGCTGCTTCTTGCCCTCAGTGCCTCTTGGGCAGACTTTGTTCCCAGGGGGGCACTGCTGCTTCCCCTGGCATAATCCTGTCACCCAGGGGCACAGGAGAAACTACAGAAGATCTTTGACAGGAAGCCCTGGAGAATCTGACCCAGACTCACCTGCTTCTTTTATATGCTTATAAACATCATCACTGCCAGCAGAAGAATAGGGGATGTCATCATGTGCAACGAAGTCGATCTGAAAATAAGGCAAGCAATGTGAGTCCACATTTTATCTTGAACGTGCAGGCCTTCTGCTTTCTGTCCAACGTGCAGGCCTTCTGCTTTCTGTCAAAGGCTGGTAGCTTGTTGCTCAACACCCCCACACAGAGGTGTGACAGAGCACAGCAAGACACTTCCCTGTGTTAAAAAGCTACACAGAACAGACCCAAGGTCTCACTGGCAATTGCGTATCAATTGTAAGCACACACCAGAGAGGAAAGGCTGGGACTAAGGACAGCTGTTTTGAGCTCCACAGAGAAATGGCTTGCTAAGGGTAACAAGGGTGAACTAAATCTCCCCTGAGACTCCTTCACCTCCCAAAGCAGTTCAACAGATGTTAGAGACTCCTTTCACTTGATCTTACCAACTGGGAAGATCGAGACAGCTTGCCTGGTCTCCTGCTGCAGGGAAGCTGATGTAGATCTGAGCTACTCCTGCTGTGAGCAGGGAGTTGGACCAGAAATCCCTTTCAGCTCATGTTATCCTCTTCCTGCTGTGTTTCACACTAATCTGTAACCAGCACCAACTTCTCCTGGAACAGCGAGAACCCTCTCAGGCTTTTTCACCATGTCACAATCTCTACTTTAACATCACCTGCCAGCTCAACAAATGCTTCTAGTCTTCCAAGACACCCACTCTATTCTCACAACCCAGTTCATTCTATATTTAAAGAGTTTCAACAGAAATGGGTTGCTCAGGCAGAGGTCACCCCCATGGATCAATTCTTGCTGTAAACACCAAGCACCGATAGAGGCTGATCAACATTCAGAACAGATCGGTTGTCACGAATTACCCTGTGCTCTGCCAGGAACTCAGGAGTGAGTGTCCACGGTGCATTTCTCACCACTTCATCCACATAGCGACAGTGCTGCACAGCGTCGTACCGCTCATTTTCATTCATGACCGTGAAGCCCTTGAAGTTATGGGTTAGCTCATCACTGCAAACTGAAGAAATAGGCAGAGGAGAATGAGCCTGAGGAACTTACCAACACTTTACAGCAAAAGGACCTTGCGCACTCCCCTGCTAAACCAGCCAATGCCAGCTGCTGACAGAGGCTGGCATTGGCACTTCCAAACTTTGTGGCTCTTCCAGCCACAAAGTACCAGGAACAGGGAGTAGTGCAGGGCACTGAACTCCTGGGCAATTCTAGGCAGGCTGATTGGGAGATTTCTGCCCAAGCAGGAGACCTACACCCCAAGCCCTCAAGGTCTCTTGAGCTTACAACGCTTATCAAGAAAATCAGTTGACACAGAGGACAACTCTCCTGTATGAAAAGACACTTGGGGGCCTACTGGGCAGAAATCTCCTTTTAAACCCAGGGATGTCTCAGGCTTGAAAATGAAGCCCAAAAAAACCCACTGCCTAAACATTCCGATTTCATATAACACTATACCACAGTCTGGTTCTTGGAAAGTTGTATTAAAACAAAGGGTGAGTTCACAGTAAATCAAGTTAACAATTACTGTGTTCTATGAGAAAGTAAATTAACAACTCTTCATCATCTCTAACGTAAGACACTGAGGAGAGAGTTTTATTTAGTTATCAGACCCAAAAGTAAACAAGGCATTACCAGTCTGACTGGTGCTGGACATATTTATATTCTAGACAAACAGATGATAAAGAGTGGGTGAGATTGCTCCCAGCTTGGAGCTATTGTTCACTTGGGCTGTGGCCTCCTGCCTCAGCTCTTGGTGCAAGGGAAGCAGTTCATTGCCCTCCACCTCCCCACCAGCCTCCCAGAGGCAGAGAGCATGGTTACACACCTTGCTATGTTGATGCGGTAATAGTGTGACCTGAAGTTATTTTCCTGTTTGATGGACATTTATGTACATAGGGATGTCTTTCCTGCAAGACTTCTAAGCTCAGAGTGTTTTATAGGCTTTCAGCTCTCTTCCTTCCCTTTCCCTTCTAGACACTGCTGTAGCTTACAGAAAAAATGCAGAAGCACCACTATAAAAATGCCTTCAACAGCAAGTGAAACTGCGGTAAGGAAACAAACCACACTAAGTCGTTAAGATCGCTCCATGGCAGCATCAGAGCTTCATTTTGCTTCAGGAAGCTAATGAGAGTTGAAAAAACTAGTTAAAGGGAATTCTCAGCTCTGATACTTCAAAACCATTGTGCAGCCCAACCAGAGGTCATCTCCTGATAGAAGACAAACATGCACAGCCTGACATGTCTTTAAGGTGAGTGAAGGTGCCAGCCCAGGGGCCCTGCCTGGACAGCGTACTACAGCAGCCAGAAGAAAGGGTTTCTCCTTTCCTGTTATATTCTTGAAGGAGGTCTGGCTGAAACACCTCTGCTAGATCCCCTCAGGCAGTCAGCAAGATACTCCTGGCATCCTCTAAAGACACTTGAACCTAGCAGACAAAATAGGCAACTTTTATTTGGAGAAACAGGGCCTCACTGATCTCCCTGCAGCCAGACACATGTCCAAAGGACCACCATGACTTCCATGCTCCTAGCAGGATGGGATTAGCCATAAGCAATCCCCAACAGGCAGCTGGAGCAGGAGAGCGACTTGCAGGGCAATACAGATGACACAAGCTTGACCAGCCATGGAGGGACTGTTACTCGTTCTTTAACTGTCTCATTCAAGAGGCAGATATTCAGTTGTCCCAAATATATTTTGATATGGGCAAGTCACCGGTATCTGTCACAAAATAGGGGAGTCAAATTAGCACGGCTTGATCAAAAAGTCTTTTCCTTAAGCATATCCAGCTCTCAACATATTGCAGTAAGACTCCAACAACATTGGGGACAGTGAGAGCCACTAAGGCCAAAAAGACAAAAACCCCACTATGCCATCTGTATGCACAACCATGGGCAGAGGTAAGCGGTACTCCTACGAGAGCCAAAGTCAACAAGGTCACTCCTTACCTCCGACAATGAGGTATGTGTTTGGGAAGAGGTTCTTCGCTTGCATCAAGGCCCGAGCATGTCCAGAGTGAAACAAATCAAATATTCCATCGGCATAGACTCTGACAGGGCGATCCACTGTGCCAAAGGGACAGAAAGAGATATTTGTGAAGATGTCTTCCTGGAGAAGCAGCTGGTGCTCATGCCTGCATTTGGGGACCTCCTGAAAGTCACGGAGGCGTTGCAGGAAACTGGCAGAAAGCACAGCCATAGCCAGGAAAGATTTGTGAAGACAAATGGCTGGTGCTCTGCCTTCCCACAAGGAAAGAAATGCAGCTGAGCACAGAGCTGAAACACAACAATGTTCAAAGACGGACTCAAAGCCTACTACATATCCACTGAAACAAGGTGAAGGGAGACCAAGGGGAAAGCAAACCCTGGATGTCTCCCTCCTATAGAAATCCAAATGCAGCATCCATTTTTTGCACAGCAGTGAGCTGCCAGAGGGGAACAAGCCCAAATGTTTCATAGGTGCCTAATTTCCCCCTGCCAGTCAGGATGGCTTCTCAAGACCTTTTCAGCATCCTCCTCTGCAGGCTGGTGCCACAGGTACCTGTCTGGCCAAGGGACCAGACTGTTCTGATTCCTCACCAGCAACATTAGCTCCCCCAGATCCATGAAGTGTATGGCTCTATCCAAAAAATCAGCAGGACTACTCAAAGAAAAGCAGATATAATTCTGCTGAGCCTCTGGTACTGTCACTTAAATCCATAGATAAATCAGGAGGAACAAAACTTTCCTGAGGCCACCTCTGCCAGGGGATATTGCAGCTCAGCTCTTTGAGGTCAGCACTGCCATGTAATAGTAGGAGGCTCCCCAACTTCTGGTCTCCTGGGGCCACACAGGACTGCAGTCCTCTTGCTGCTGGTAACAGAAAGCTGCACAGTCTTGCTATCTCACACACTTGGGAATGGCCTGTTGCTCTCTGGTCCAATTCAGGCAGACAGACTCAGAAGGCAGTGAGGAAAGGGCAGAGAGAACATCAAGCAGGAGAGTTGAAACCTCACATGTCTGGGCAGGGCCCTGAAGGTACCCAGAGTCAGAGCCTGGGAAGCAGCAATAGGGTGAGTTGATACAAAGGTAGAGTTGTTAAATTCAACCTAAGCAGAGCAGTCAGCTTGAGGACAGCCTTTTACAACCACTTTTCAGCAAATTCACCTCAGTCTGAAGATGCTAGGAGGCTCTGGAGAGCCAAGAATCTGGAGATCTGAGACTGCAAAAGCTTTCTCTATGCCAGGAGAGGGCTGGTCTTGGCAGGCCTTTATTAAAGTGCAATCATGTTCTGGAAATTGGCTGGGATGTCCTTCCCTTTTCCTCCATACCTGCAGCAGCTACAGTGTCTGAGCACAGGCATAGACAGCAATAAGGAAACACACAGTGTATTTTAATCTTAGCAGGCAGGAGAGCCATTGCTGTTGAAATCAGAGACCTTTGAGCAGGCCCTGGAGACTTTCAGCTTGGAAATTAATGCAGACTGTGAAATGCACTGAATTTCCAGAACCACCAGCAGGAAACCACTGCTAGGTCTCAACCTGAGCTGGCTCATCTCTTAGCAGCAGCCAGGTAGGTAGAAGTGCATCATTTTTCTTGTCTCTGTAGCCATAAGAGAGGCCAGATAAGAAAGCACCGTCTGCACACTGTTTGGCAAGAGAGGGCAGCCATCCTTTGGGAGTCAGTCCTGGCTCTGCTCTTCCTTCAGACTTGCAAGTGTTTCTCCCGGACTGGGTCAGAGAATCAAAGGACACGTTCTTGTTATGGGGCTGACCTACTGTGTTTAATGACACTGACTTTAATTCAAATTCAGGCTAGAATGAGACATTCTGGACAAAAATACATGTTAGTTTTACATGTTCAAGTTTCAGAAAGTGCTCAACTTTAAGCTGCCTTAAAGTAGTACAGAAAAATGTTCAGCTCTGATACCAATCTATAGCTGTCAGTGGCACAGGAAGAGCTAAAACACAAATATCTATTTACTTCAAATGGTCTTACTGCTGAAGGTACAACTCCTCACACATACAAGCTCCAATTTCAGTTGTACCGTCAGGCCCAGTTTCATTTGGGAACAGTTATCTAATCACCAAAGCATTAACAAAGTCATTGGCTGCAAACAAACTTGGCTCAGTCTCAGAGATATCACAATCACAGCCACCTCCCCATGCCCCAACATTTATACAATTCCTTTCCAGTCTGTTGGTTTTTTTTTAACTTACAAGGGGTTCCTCTCAACGCTTCTTCATACGTTACTCTGACGTATGGCTTGCTGTAATCGAGTTCCACCTCATCCGAAAACGGAGCCGGTTCCCTCAGTCCCTAAAGAGCCAGAGAAGTTTAGCTGTGAGAAGGCAAAGGTGAGTGCAGGACATGAGGGCAGCACTGCCACCGCAGTCTCCTACTCACCGAGCGACTCACCGCGCCTCTGCATTCAAACACATGTACTCAAAGACTAATTAGTGTCAAACCTCAAAATAGCCCTGTAGGGTGATGAGCCTGAGTTTAGAGAGGATGAGAGAGAAAAGCAAAGAAGATGGTAGTCACACTGGACCCAAGAGAGTTCACAGCAGCACAAGCCAAGCTTCATCGAACCTCACGGTCGCAGCTCCAGCTACATCCACTCAGGCAAGACCATCATTGTGCTGTGCCCAAGTGCTTGTGCTGCGATGAACAAATTGTAACAGCTCCTAGATTTGAGTATTTGAACGAGCAGAAGAGAGATACCAACAGCAGCACAAATTCCCAGTGAATGTTTGTATCGTTACCCATTTCTGAGCCATATTTAGTGACAGATTGACCTCGATCTGCAGCGGAACATCTCCAGCTGCTGCAGGAAAACCCCTCTAATCCCCTGTCTTGACCACGGCAGCATGTTTAATCAGCAGCTGAAGTCCAGGTATCCTTTCTGGTCTCCTCTGAATGGAAACAAAACATCTGCCCTTCCCACAATAGAACAAATGGCTCAATTTCCTTCTAGCTGGAAGGTGTAGGGCAGCAATGGAAGCCTCTTTCCTGAGCCAGAGACTAGGAAACAAGCCTGCAGGTCATTACAACAATACCTCTGAGCTGCAAAAAAAGCTAATCAGCAGTTTCCTCTCTGGCTTCCTGTCCATTCCAGCAACCTGCCATGGTGCCCAGCACCACTGCAACCACCAAGACTGCTGCTATTATTGCTAATGTCATTTCTTATTAGAGTGCTCAAAATGAAACATACAGGAAAGCAACCACTGACGGTTACATTCAAGCAAACTGATACTGCTGACACCCTCCACGTTTCACACATCACCTCCTCTGCCAGGATCCCTACCATTAGGTACGATCTGCAGGTCTCTCTGTCATCACTGTCATTGTATCTGGGACTCGTGAACAAAACCAGATTCTTGGCAGTTTGCTTGGCACATAACTGATATGGAGCCAGTAATAAAAGCAGTAAAAACCCCTATCAAAATGATCAGAGGATCACAGGGAAACGTCCTCAAAAGCCCCTGCCAGATTCTTGCCCTGCCTCTGCAGCACCTGCGAGGGTCTGGACTCAACCTGACGTGCACAGTACAACAGGCTTATGTATCAGCAGTTTTTGAGTACCCTCTGTGTCTGAGCTCTGCTGCTTCAGGGGAACACTCTGCCAGCCAGCTCTTTACTAGGGAGTGGTAAAGGCTTCAAGGTAATGTCACAGTTAGACAACACGATTACTTTTGCTATAATAAATAAATCATTCACAAAATGAAGAAAAAAAGGACTCTTTTATCAGGAGGTCTGTGTTAGCCTTATGGCTAAAAAAACAGCCAGGATCTTTAGAAAGTGGCCAGAAATACCTTGTCTTGAGCTGTTCATGGACAGGTGCTTGATTTCTAACACAGCACAGACACCAACTTGAAGATCGACACCAACACTTCTCTTTTCTTACTAAAACATGTGGGGTCTTTAAGACAGACAGGGTGGGTTTTGACAACAGTCAGGGATAAAAGGGCTCTGTGGGATAAGTCACGCAACAGCTCAAGCCTCCGTTCCCAACGCTTGCCTCCCCACTTCTCACTGCTGGTGCTGCTCTTAACTTTGTTACCCTCTGCCAGATGTGCTGGGACAGGACTGAAGTACTCCTGAAGAGCAAAACTGTGTTATCAAAGAGGAACAACACATCACTGTATTTTGCCAAGGACTATGACCCCAGTATGACGCGGTAGGGATGGTAACTGGCTTTCGACAGAGATAAGGGGAGAGCAACTAGAGCTCACGCGATACGCAGGACAGCTCCAGGAAGAGGGCAGAGAAGATCTGTAAAAAGCCCATCATCGTTACATACATATAAAGAACAAATTCAAGTCAGCCCTTTGCACTAGCATTAACTGGCACGTACCCACTTCAGAAGACACCCCATTGGCTTTAGCTTGTTAAAGCTGTGCCAAGGTTGATCTAGAAGAGGAAATCCTTTCAGTTGTTTTTTTCCCTGAATGCTCCCAAAGTATCAGCAATATAAATGTAGTCTCCTGACAGACTAAGAGAACCAAAGGAACAGCCATCTTCCCGGTGTTTCAAAGCAGGGATTCAATAGATCAACAGATGGCTTCTGCAGGTGCTCACAGACTTCAGACTCTCCTGCAGTTCCCCTGAGTTGAAAAGGGCTGCGAGGTGCCTGAGTTGTTATGTGCTTGTTTGGATTGTTTCTCCCTCATACTGGGTCATTTAAGAAAACCCGCTTGCGAGGAAGGGATGCTTATTTCTCCATGGATAACTCTACGGGTGCCTGAACCCCATGCTCGAGTTCAGCTTAAGTGACTACAAACGAGCTGGACACACCACAAAAGCAGCTTAGCAACGCTTGCCTCAGACCTAATTTAAACCTACGTTGTAAGTATGTTATTAGTATGAACAAAGGAAGATTTAAACCGGCTTTGCCAGAAGGATAGCTACCGTCATTTACTTTCCACACTCCCCTCCTTTTTTTCTGTGCCCACAGAAAAACCGTCACATTTCTTTTTGCTGTTACAGCTCCATGTCCTAATCTTGCAGGGATCTGAAGTTCCTAGCTCTGCTTACTTACAAGTGAGCGTCGGGACATTTTTGGAGGGATTCCATCGAGCTCTGTCGCCCCATTGGGGCCAGATCCATCTTTTCTTCTCTTTCGGGAGTTCAGCCTTGAGGAGGTTGGTGGCTCCATCTTGCCAAGCACGTCCACGAAGAACTGAGTCAAAGTGAAGCGGGGAGAGGGGAATTAAAAAAAGAGATATTTCTCAGTTCTTCCAAAGCAGAATCAGTCAACAGTGGCACAGTGTACAAAAGGTCAGTGCAAAGGCACAGCCACCTAACAAGGGGCTTAGCCAGTTGTATTTGGCATCAGCTGCCAAGGCTTGACAAGCAGAGCCTGGTGGGAATGCTCAATCATTTAATGCAACTCAATGCTGCTCTGCAGAAAGAAGCGTGCAGCACGTAGCTGGCTGGAGAGAAACTCAGACAAGAGTTGCAATGCAAGTTATAAATCCTTACTACAAGGCTAATTATGGTATTTTAACACCTGAAAAGTAACCTAAAGATTACGGGATGGCCAGTCTGCATTCAGCCCTTCCCCAGCTCTCATTTTGATAAATGCAAAAACTCCTCTACCCTTCTGTGTCTCTGACAAGACAGCTGGTGGGTGTGCTGCATCCCTGTACAATGCCGAAGAGAGGACGGAGGTTTAAGCAGAAGGGTAAGAGTGAGGGAAGGGGTGCAACCTATGGTCACAACTTAAATAATTAGCTGGTTTTCTGTTTGCCTTGTTTGTGTAAGACCAAGCTGCAGATCCCAGTGGGGACAGCTCACCTTGTCCCCTGTTCCCCTCTTGTCCCCTGTCCCCGTCGCAGTGGGTGACTCAGCTGATGGTGAAACAGCTGCTGACACCACAATAGGACACACTTACTTCTGGCACTTCATGTACCAGGTTGTAATTAGCGGTCATTCAGCAGAACTGCTTCTGTGATTAATAGATGTCTTATGACAGACAACCAATTTGGGACAGGAATCCTGACAGCTATCTGGAAGTAAGCTATCTGTGCTTTTGAGCTGGAGTCATTGTACCTTCCCAAAAGGGCCCTGGAGCATTAGGAAGCCCAGCACTTCACCCAGCTGAAGCAAAGATAGGAATTTATAGAAAGGCATGGCAGCGAACATTCCCTTTTCAGCTCCTGCAGGAGTTTGAAAAGTTTCTTACTAAAGAGCAGCATTATCTCTTCTTCACTTCAAGCGTGCAGCTCTCCAGTGCAGCAAACAGCACTTTTGACCTGCATTCCTGAAAGCAGCACGACCCCTCCGCCCAGGAATGATGCTTACGTGCCGCCTCAACACCCTAATAATAAAAGCTGTGCGGAATTTCAAACGTCTCCCCACCCACATGCAGTGGGTGTGCTGGAACACATTAGGTATGAGAAAGAGCAGATGTCCCTCTGAACATCACCTCTCTCCTCAGTAGAGTGTCTCTGCTGAGCGCTCCTGTTTGGGGCGAGCTGGGACTGTCCTCAGTAAGGGCCTCCGGGCAAAGCTCTGCTGTTCAGTAACCAAAAAGTGTGGGCTTTGTGAAAGCGAGCTGTTAAGATGCAGATTTCGGACTTACTCAAGCAGAAATGACTCTGGGTTAAGGAATGTTCCAAAGTAAGGAGTGAAACACGGTTTAGCAACACCCCTACATACCACTCTCCCCACCTACCATCAACAAGATGACACCTTAACTATGAGCACTGTTAGGGACAAACACAGTTGCACTGGTTTTGGGCTACGTGCATGTAAAGTATCCCAGATTGCTCTGCTAGACTGAACACAATCCACTAAGAACAGGAAAAGCGAATCTTAGGTGAGAGAAAAGCCAAAAAGTAGTACATTGGGAAGAAGACAAAAGTGACAGTGAAGAGAAGCCACAAAGATGTTTCGGAACCACATGAGCCATCCAGCACTCACTCCATCATGCCTGAGAGTCATGTTTGCAGAGTTCCCTCCCTTCCAGTCATTAATTTACTATTTCCTAACAACAGACAAACATATGGGAGTGTGCAAAAGAGTCTCAAGGAAAAAGAGCTTGCAGCTCTGAGCTCCAAGTCTCCAACCACTTAAGCACACATTTAACTTTCAGGCAAGATCTGTGCTATAAATGCAGCAGCTTCCAGACTGCCTCTGTCAAAACACAGGGCATGACACAAGTAATTCTTCAGTTTTGCAAAATGCCATCTTTCAAGCACAATCTGTATCAGGTATTTACTTCACCACCACAGTCCTAGCAGAAACTATCCAGTTCACAAAAAACAGCAGACCTCTGTCTCTGGCACAAGTAATCCCACTGTTCATCGAAAGAGGGGAAATAGCACATTTTCTTGCTATTTGGTCAAAATAATTTTACTGTGCTTCAAGTCACCTGTTGGTCTCTGACCACTCGCTTTCCTTCCCTCTGGAGAGAATTAAAAGATCTGTTAATGTGCTGAACGTAGTGGTTCTGAACCACTGCCCAGCAGAACATCAAAAGACACTGGCAGAGGCTTTGGTGCTGAAGTAGAGACACAGTGGCCTCCATGCACAAACAAGTGAAGCTCTTCCCATGTTAGCTCGGCCCAACCAGACTTCTCTGCACAAAACTGCACTCTCTGCTGAGTTATCACCTGGGTGCAGAGCTCAGGGGCAGCCAAAGAACCGCAGGGTACAGCACAGGACACGTCGTGCTTTGTGTTGATGTCCAGCAGCACTCTCCGAGTCCAGGAGAAATCTTCAATGTCTTCTTCCAACCCCTCCCACACCCAGACACTCGCTTTCCTCCAACCTAACTCATTTTTCCACTCCTCATGGTGTAGGAAAGTCAAACGATGGCAAATAATAGCTTAAGTGAATGGATTTGCTTTGCATTAAGTGAATGGATTTGCTTTGCATTAAGTAAGCAGCAGTGGGCAGACAGCACCAGCTGCGCAGCAGCAGTGACTCTACCTGACACACCAAAGGAGAAACCAGCTCTGAGGATGGCATAAATATGCACTCTCTGCTCTGATGGTGCTGAAGGAGTCTCTGCAGTGTCCAGAGAGCTGGGCTGGGTGACGCAGCTCCGCTAATTACTCAAATTAATGCAGAAATTAAAGAATAATTTTACCACTCTTCAGAGCTTTAAAATCTCTATCCTGTGGCTAGTGCATTTCTGGGAAGTTCTGCCAGCACCCAAGCCATCTTTATTAAAATCCGGGAACACGCTGTTTTTCCAAAACAAACCATGCCTTGCTGTGATAAAGCTACTAATCTTAGAATGTTTCATTTTGACCCAAATGACTAAAATAGAATCCCAAACAATTACTTACTCACAATGGGATCCAGCATCTGTAGCTGAGCTTAACACATGAGCAGAGAGTTTTGCTTCCCCAAATGCATAAAACACTGCCTGCTCAAACATTAATTACATTTGCAGCAGATGGGGAAGGGGAAAGAGAAGACAGCTCTCAAAGCTCACTCTGAAAAACTCTGAGATAAAACCTGGGCATAACCAGAAGAGCGTTGCTGTAAAATATTAACAACATTCTACGTTGTTTAAGGCATCACCCTCCTGCACTACCGAGCTCGTGCTGAGTATCAGAAACTGCTCGCAAAGAGTAAACTTAGAAGTGCCTCATTTGGGAAAGCCGCGGGCAAATCACAGTCTCTGCATCACTTTACAAAACCCCCGGGGCTTTGTTTCTGAAATGTGTTTCTTCAGTGCATATCCTGTACCAAAAGAGCCCCTTGCATCATCTGCCAGCTAACTCACCTCGAGAGAGCTGTACCCGCTCTGCGGTGCAGCAGCTGACTGTCAGATTGGAGAAGAGTTGCTCTCCCCATCAGGGAATCACTGAATCCCATTGAAACAGCCACTCCTGGGGGGAGCGGGCGGGCAAGAAAGACAAGCAGTGATTACTGCAGATAAAAAAAAATTATATATAGGCAGGGAAGGACTTTAAAACTTTTTCCCTTAGTGTGAGTTAACTGCACCATCATCCGAGCTGGAATTTAACTGCAACACCAGAGTTAACACCTCTGGCAGATGGAGAAGGTCAGAACAAGCACGGCAAATCTTCTTCCTTAGCCAAAACCTTATCTCACTGTCTGCATCTTCACGGACAGTAGGGTTGTTTTGTTTAGTCTTGGTAGTGTCAGAGAACGGGCTGCTTCACACTACACCAGGAGCAGCAGATCAGGTATTTCTGCATCCTAAGCAGAGATGGCATGAGGACCTGGCCCATCTCTATTCTTTGTGTTTTGATGTCCTGAGGAATTTCTTGAAGAGCATTATATGCAAATATATGGGCAACAGCAGGATTGCTTCTGCCACTTCCACTGCTTTTCACTTGGAGATTTACGTGCTGAGGCAAATAAATCCTGCTACTTAAAGCCTGTGCAAAGCAAAAGCTGACTGCAGAAACTCAGTATAGGCTCCAGCCCAAAGCTGCTGTGTTTCCCACCCAAGATCAGAGCCAGCACAAGACCAGCAGGTAGGCTGGACCAGCAAAGCCTCTCTGACAACCACAGCTCCCCAGCTACCTGGGTGGCACTGCCTACTCCCAGGTGGCACTGCCCGCTCCCAGGCTACCCTACCGTCCCTCTGAACTTGGAAGGCGTTGGCACAGTTAGATGTGACTGTCATGTGCTGCTTTGCCCACAAGATCATTCCACTCTAGAGGAGTGAGCTATTTCTCTTCTGCTGACTCATCTGCAGGCAAATACTACTAAACTTTGCACTCTGCCAGCTGTCTGCAGAGAATTGCCTTGACACATGGACAGCACCTAAGAGAGCCTCAGGGAAAAGGCAAAAGTCCTGTCACTTCAGATAATTCCCCAGCCAGGCTGTAAAGTACCAAAGTGACTCTGCATTCCTTGGTCATGGGGAGAGAAGAACCCTCTTCCTCATTCTCCCACACCTGCAACGCTCAGTTTACTATGAATCTGACTGGTGTGTATCCCTGTAGAGATCTGTTGTAGACAGAAAGACTCAGAACAGACAGAAGATGCATCAAAGTGAGAAACTGATGAAGGCCTGTTTACAAGATGAGGGTTAACCTGGATGTAATTACTAGGAGAGATCAGTATCTCTCTTTAATCCATGCTTAAAAATCTTGCCCAGTCTCCAAGGCTACTCCATTCCCAGTCCAGGCTTGTGAGGCCCAGTTCTGCCCCAGTCTCCAGACTGAGAGGTGAGTGTTCATGGCTGCCACCCGGCCTGCTCACCTCCAGAGACCACTGTGACCTCCCAGCATGGCCGCTCTCCCCACAGCCAGTGCCTGCGTCTACCTAGACGCTCTAAACCCTCAAGCCCCTCATAAAGGTTACCGTAAGATCTGGCTGGCAGAGTCCTGTCTACACAGGCTGCTTCAGATACTCCTGAAGTGTATTAATAGTCACACGCATGTTTAGAAGAGACTCCAGTTCAGCCAGTGCCACACACCGGTCCAACAGCATCCAGAGCCAGACCTTTGCTATACTGGCAACAACAAATCCCCAAACCTTGTATCCCCACCTGACACAGCCAGGCCGACAACATTTCCTTAAGCAGAGCCTGAGAACGCAGAAGATTTGGTATCTGTGTCCTGCAATCGATGAAATGATGCTGCTTTTCACCAAAGTTCCAAATGGCTTAAGATAACTCTCTCTAACATCACCACAACTGAAACAATGCAGCATGATCACCTTGGCAGCGCTGCTATGAAAAAGAAAAAAAGAAAAAGAAAAAGAAAAAGAAAAAGAAAAAGAAAAAGAAAAAGAAAAAGAAAAAAGAAAAAAGAAAAAAGAAAAAGAAAAAAGAAAAAGAAAAAAGAAAAAGAAAAAGAAAAAAGAAAAAGAAAAAAGAAAAAGAAAAAAGAAAAAGAAAAAAGAAAAAGAAAAAAGAAAAAGAAAAAAGAAAAAGAAAAAAGAAAAAGAAAAAAGAAAAAGAAAAAAGAAAAAGAAAAAAGAAAAAGAAAAAAGAAAAAGAAAAAAGAAAAAGAAAAAAGAAAAAGAAAAAAGAAAAAGAAAAAAGAAAAAGAAAAAAGAAAAAGAAAAAAGAAAAAGAAAAAAGAAAAAGAAAAAAGAAAAAGAAAAAAGAAAAAGAAAAAAGAAAAAGAAAAAAGAAAAAGAAAAAAGAAAAAGAAAAAAGAAAAAGAAAAAAGAAAAAGAAAAAAGAAAAAGAAAAAAGAAAAAGAAAAAAGAAAAAGAAAAAAGAAAAAGAAAAAAGAAAAAGAAAAAAGAAAAAGAAAAAAGAAAAAGAAAAAAGAAAAAGAAAAAAGAAAAAGAAAAAAGAAAAAGAAAAAAGAAAAAGAAAAAAGAAAAAGAAAAAAGAAAAAGAAAAAAGAAAAAGAAAAAAGAAAAAGAAAAAAGAAAAAGAAAAAAGAAAAAGAAAAAAGAAAAAGAAAAAAGAAAAAGAAAAAAGAAAAAGAAAAAAGAAAAAGAAAAAAGAAAAAGAAAAAAGAAAAAGAAAAAAGAAAAAGAAAAAAGAAAAAGAAAAAAGAAAAAGAAAAAAGAAAAAGAAAAAAGAAAAAGAAAAAAGAAAAAGAAAAAAGAAAAAGAAAAAAGAAAAAGAAAAAAGAAAAAGAAAAAAGAAAAAGAAAAAAGAAAAAGAAACTGTCGGCAAGGTCTTCATGAATTCACGGCCCTTCTGGGTACACCATAACCCTGAGGCCCTGAGCGCCCTGGTGTGCGACAAAGCCTCTATTGCGGGTAGCAAGGCAGCAAGAGTGGGGTCTGTGTAGAATATCAGAGAAGATTTGGAGCCTGATCAGGGACAATAAAGTACAAGGATGGGTGGTCACTCTGTTCTGAGTTTTGTGTTGGTTGCATCGTGTTTTGTTTTCAGGGCTTAGCAACAGAGTCTTTTGAGACTTCCCTTACACATCAATACCAATGACTTGTTTCAACAATTATGTTTTGAAGGCTCATCTCGTAGTCATTTGAAGGCAATTACAATCCAGATCTTGGACCAAGAAACTTCCAAGTCACAAATGTTAATAATTCTGTATTTATCGGAATTTTCTTCAGGGAATAAAGTATGGCTATTTGCCATCTGCATTTCAGAAGCGAATACAGTGGCTGTCCTCACACCTCAGAGTCCTGCAGATGGAACCCCTACCAGTACCTGCTTTTGACCATGCCAGCTGTAGGCTGGGAGACCTGGTACTGCAATGGCACAGGGTGGGGACAGAGGAGGGAAGGCCACTTGCTGAGTCCTGCACCTCCCTCTGCAGCAAGAAAGGGTTGCCCTCAGAATTCCTGCAGACTTTAACTCTAATTACACAACCATTAATCAGTGCGGCCAGAACTTTGGTGGACACAAAAAGCAGGTTAGAGACCATGTGTGTCTGTGCAGCAGCTAGGTCACACCTTCCTTCTCTGTCACCTCAGTCAGGGCCACCTCCTCACCGCTCTCCTCTCTCCCCAGACCTTGGCTGCGTCTCCTAAGTAGGGGGATATCCCTTAAAGTCCCCATCCTCCAAGCCCCAGAGGGGTACACTCCAGAAGTTTCCCAAAGCATGTGCGGCTGCCTCTCCTCAGCCTGTTCTGACCGCAGCTGGTCCTGCCATCCCCGAGCACTGTGCCCGAGCCCCAGCCTCTCCCCCAGCCCCCTCGAGAGGAAACGAGCACACCGTGTCCCCTGCCTAGCAGACACTGTCCCCGCACCCGAAGTGCCCCATGTCTCCAACAGCCAGAGCCTCCCAGAGCCTCCCTGCCCCACAGCGAGCCCGCTGTGCCCGGGCGGGGCTGTCCCAATGCCTATGCCACGGCCACCTCTCCGGGAGGGACATCCCAGGGAGGAAGCCCAGCTCACCCTGCAGGGCCAGGGTGCGGAGCCCCTCATTGCCTTCAGCCGAAACCCACCCACCTGCCTCCCTGTCCCCGTAGCGGGCACCCTCTGACTCACGCCGGGGAGGTGCCCTGTCCCCTCCACCCCCAGCGACAAGAACCCACGGCCACCCCAGGGCTCCCCGACACCCCCAGTGACAGCCCCCACTTAGATGCCCCCCCAACAGCAGCCCGCCCCGGAGCTCCCATGCTCCTGATTGACGCCCCCTTACCAGCGCCCCCGGCCGCACGCAGCTCCGCTCCACTCCGCAGCCCAGCCCAGTCCGCCCCCGCCC
>VWZK01011713.1:324-20863 GCA_013396935.1 Baryphthengus martii | reverse complement strand
GGCCCTTTTTTTTGTGAGGGCTGCTTCCCAGGGGACTCTCTGAACCAGCGTCCTGAATAGACCAAAGTCAGCCCTCCGGAAGTCCAAGGTAGAGGTCTTGCTGATGGTATTCCTGATGACAACATAAGTATATTTCAGAATCAAGGCAAGAAGTGTTCTAAATTAAACTGAATTAAGCCTCTTGCTTCTTGTCAGTCATCCTTTCCTATTTGACTTTATAATGTAGCTAAAAGTGTTGAAACCACCTTTCCCTCCAGTATAGCTAATGTAGAAAACTTCATAGACTCCGCTGAAGTATCAGGAAAGTAGCTCAGCAGTGATACACCTGAATGTCTTATCTCTGGTTTATCAATCTTTTTTTTTTTTATTCTTTTGATACTGACTGAGAAAATATCTGAGAAACAGAAATGTGTTCTCAAGATAAACAGATTTGTTTGTCACCCACAAAATCCACAACTGCTTGACTTTGATCTGTTTTACATGATATAAGCCCAGCAGAAGTGTCTTAATACACTTTTATAGAGACCTGGAGAGAAACTTCTATTGAGGAAATGAAAAGGGCTTACACGTAGATTTATGCATTTAGAAGTGCTAGATTTTTAAGAAGCTTCGAGGCTTGGCAATTAAAACAAAAAAAAAAAAGAAACCCAAAAAAACTGACCAATGTAAGCCAGAAATAGTAGGTGGATTTTACAGAAAATATGCTAAATAAGAGTTGAAGTCCACCAGTTGTAGAATAAAATATATGCTTTTCAGGAGCTATGGATTTATCTGACTTGAAAATAACTGTGTAAGCTTGCTATATTTTCAACACTTCAGGGAAAATTACGTAATTCCCTATTGGTAATGACGAGGAATATTGCAATTAGCTGGTGTTTTAATGTTCCGGTGTTAAATATTCACGTGTATCTCTGGTTTAAAAGAAAATAATTTCATTGCTTTATTTTCAGCTATTGGTGGTTTTGTCTATTAACTAAACAGTAGACTCTGCTCATGCTCCAATATTTCCATTTATTAGTTGGCATATTCACAAAATAGCTTAGTGATTGCAGTGCTCTGTTGTATGCTTTCTGGTTGATAAGACCTGGAGTAAAGCGTGTTTTTCTGTGTTTGGAATGCAGTGCAATTTCCTTGGTGTGTTTGTAAATGCCTATTTTGACATTTTAAGCAGACAGCGTTTTCAAAGGGAGATTTAAGCCTTTTGGGAAAGTTTAAAATTAGAGATATAGATTCACGTTTCAGTAGATATCCAATATATTTTATTTTGGAGCTATTGTTTATCATTCTATTGTGGTGTTCATGAAGCCCTGTGAAATTTAACACAATGTTTTTAATGTGAATGTGGTGAGTTTTGCAAGGATTTTTTTCTTTGGTGTATATAGGGATCTATATTGTTGGTGGTTTGATAAAAAAAAAAGTGGGTGAGGGGAGAGCAGTTGTGTTGCTTTAAGTTTTATTTTCATTTCCTAAAATGCTGTGTTTATAGCCTTGTATACTTTCTTGTATTTAGTTAGTAATATAAATGATGTGAAAGCAGCTCTCAGTTTCCTTCTGTTTTCCATGTTTGTTCCCTAATGTGAAGTGCAGAAGGAGGAGATAAGGGCATGAGATAAAAAGCCCAAGACTATAATAGGACAGCTCAGGTGTGGAATGGTAATTTTCTGGACTGTAGAGTAAACATTAAATAAGTGAAAAGGATTATATTAGCAGGAAGATCACTGGGAAGGGAGGAGCTATTCAGAGAAGTATTAAATGACTCAAGAGTAAAGAAATTCACAGTGGTACCACTCTCACCCAAACCAAATACCTCTATACTCCGAAACAGTATGAATAGATATTCAATATTTTCCTTTTCTGTAAGAATGCACATTTTAAAATGCCTTTAAGACTTAAAATTCTCTAATTACCTAGTAACAGAAGCAAATTCTAGTAATGTGCAACATTAGTGTTGACTTGGAATATCCTTGTTTCTATAATGCATAAAAAAATCCCATAGATATTTTTGTCTATTCTAACCTCAGCATTTTAAAAAAAATATTCAGCTCAAGGTGTTCAGATAATAAAATTTGCATACATTTTTCAATCCTGCCCCTTTTTCCTTTCTTCTTTTTTTTGTCATTTCTTCGGCTTCAGTTTACACACTCTTAATATCTAGTGACACAGTCCTCTCAGATGTATAATGTGAAACCTGTATTCTGCAGAGTTAGTCCAAGGTGATGAGAATTGCAACAGAATTGCTCTAATGATTCAGACTTGCAGAAGTGAGTGCTTTCTAATCCCGAATCAAGATCAAGCACTGTTCTCCGTATATTTGTTTAAATTGAATTACATACCAATAAGACGTAGACAAGCAAATTCCCAAGCAGAGAAATGTGTTTTCTGCCACCTCTGCCTGTGGACTGTAGAATCTTTCAAATATTTACTCTTTCATCAACTTTGGAAAATTCAAGTTTGTATTTGAATACTATAGGTGAGGAGAACAACAGAGACCCCCACACATTCATGTACGTACCTTATCCTGAATACATGGACACACAGTTACAAATGCAGCATTCTTCAAACATTGCTCATGCCCTTCATAAGCTGATGCTCTCCTGACCTCCAGGAACTGTATACCTATGACTGTATATCCTAGAGACTTTAAAAAGCCCTTAATTTATGAACTGACATAACAAAAATTTATTAGCGGGCAATAAATTCTGAGAAACTAACATATGCTCTTAGGCATGATTCAAACTTCCTGTTGCTGGTGCATCTATGCTTAAGTGTTGTAACAATGCACAACATAATTATATTTGAGGCAGGCACTCTTCAAATCTTTCTTCACATTCTTCTGTTTGCTTGAATGGTGGTCTTGATTTCTTGAAGTAAAAATATAGTGAATAAGTATACACTTTTGACCTTTTTGTTGTTATAAAAGAAAAAAAGTTCTAACGGTACTACACACAAAATAGATTACTGGTCTAAATACACTGAAAATATTCTTGATCATTTGAATGTGCCAAACACTACAAAATTTTTCTGAAACATCTCATTGCTAATTATGCAGGCCATAGAAATACTTTAACCTAGTTGTTAAAAATCTGCCAATTCATTATTTAATACTGATCTCGCTGCTTGTAACAAGAAACTGAACCAAAAAATAGAAACTGAGAACAGAGAAGCGCAAAGTATTTTGAGAACGAGAGGGGCTAAAATGTAGTGCTCTTTTCTTGTATTTTGTTACACTGCTTAGACATTTTAACTACAACCTGGAAAGAACTATAATGTGCATCAGTGAAAGATCAAATTTTAATGTGGTCAAGCCACCCATTTAAGCAGTATCCATATACCTGTGCTGAAAGTGTATAAACTATACATGCAGATTTCTCCTTGATTAGCAAAAATTCTCCAAACCAATAAAACAACAAGGAACAAAATTAACAGACATTTTTGTGGGTGTAATTTTTTTTTTTTTTTTGTGGTATGGTGGCTTTGTTTGTTTAGTTTTTCCTTTCTTTAATAACTAAGTTTCTTTTTACAAGTATGGAGAAATACAGCTCTGGTAGGTGCTCTCCACAGAAAACAACCTTTTACTCAAAAGTGTGCTGAGTGCAGATTTAAGCAGCAAGACTTTTATGGAGAAGCTTGGACACAAATGGCAGAATAGGACCCTCCCAGAGCACTTCAGGACTGAAGCTACATGTGAGTCACGTTGAATATTTTCAAAACCTCAAACATATCAGATATAATCTACACCTGATAAGGAATGGTGGGGAGAAAAGTGCTTTTGCAAAAGCTTGGCAGTTGTGATGGGGAAAATTGAATCAGGTTTCCTGAAAGTCCTTTCATTAGGAAGTCCAGGTTTCTGTGATTCGCAACCTCAGCATAATGGTTATTCATTCTGTCTTTGAGGATTGCATTGTGAGTTTAATAGATCCTGAGAAAGCTCATACAGACAACCTCAAGGCAGCAGCTTTGAGTGTTCAGGTGCTTGCAACCCTTGTTGATCTGAGGATGAGTGGATTTTCAAGTTTTCTTTGAGCTGAGACCTTCAGCATGGACATTATTTTTTCTTTGTTTATAATGCACTTTTTGCTCCAGCTAGGATGTAATTCTTGTTTTAAAAAAAATAAAATTCAGAAGCTCTACTCTAAATACTCCTCTAAATACTGCTGCAAAATGAGAAAAGTACAGTTTCAGCAGTGGTGATTGTAATAGTGTAATAAGGGGAAAAAGATTAAAATGTACTAACTGTCAAAGAAACTGAAGAAAAGTAGCTCTGTAGGGGAGGAGTTCTTGTAAGAAAAAACTTTATTTCCCAGTTATTTCTGGCTTATTGTAGATAACCTTTCCTTTAACAATCTAGAAAGGATCTTTATGACCCACAGGAAGTGCACTGTACTTCGAAAGCTTTTCTGATCTCAGAGGATGCTGAGATGCTTTCAGTTCACAAGTAACTGTGCTGTGTGTGTTTACATCGAAAGGGTGAGGTAAGGCAGAAAGCCCTTATCGAGGACTTGGAGGAGAAGCATGCAGGACCAAAGAAACTCATTTTCTGTGATGTGGAAAGATTGTGTGCTCCTTAGTGACATCACCTAAGGGGAAGCAGTGATGACTTGGTTTTAATTTTCCAGCATTCACATGGAAAAAGCTCATTAAAAAAAGCCAGTGCTACAAACAAGGTAAAAGACTGTTAATCTCACCATCTGACAACTAATTTATCTGCTATTGATTTATATGCATAGCATATTTGAACTACAGACTGCAGCTGCTTACCCTGTCACCATGTAGTCTCTTGTGGAAAAATGAACACCCCTATAAAAAGTCTTTTGATTTTATAGGTCTTAAGTACTATATAATTTTGTTGGACTGATATTAGAAGGTTATGATCAGCATAGGTTAGCTTATGAACTCTCATTCCTTGACAAAGGGTCTGATCACACAGATGAACTTGTAACAGCTTTCATTCTTTGTAGCAATTTTGGGCAGGAATTCAAAATGTACTAGTGGGGGTGTAGAGAGGCAGAAAATAATAATCACAGAATGGTTTAGACTGGAAGAGACCTTAGAGATCATCTCATCCAACCTCTCTGCCCTGGACAGGGATGCCTCTCAACTAGACCAAGTTGTTTAAGGCCTCATCCAACCTGGCCTTGAACACCTCCAGGGAAGGGGCGTACACAACTTCTCTGGGCAATCTATTCCAGAGTCTCACCACTCTTGTACTGAAGAACTTCTTCCTAAGATCCAGTCTAAACGTATTCTCCTTCAGCTTAAAACCATTTCCCCTCATCCTATTGCTGGACACTCTTGTGAAAAGTCCCTCTCCAGCCTTCCTGTAGGTTCGCTTCAGGTATTGGAAGGTCCCCCTGGAGTCTTCTCTTCTCTAGACTGAACAATCCCAGCTCCCCCAGCCTCTCCTCATAGCAGAGGTACTCCAGCCCCTTGATCATCCTTGTGGCCTCCTCTGGACTCGTTTCAACAGATGACCCTCTTATGGTAGGGACACCAGAAATGGACATAGTATTTGAGGTTGGGTCTCACAAGAGCAGAGTAAAGGGGGAGAATCACCTCTCTTGATCTGCTGGCCACACACCTCTGGATGCATCCTAGGATAGGCTTGGCCTTCTGGGCTGCATGACTGCATGGCTGGCTCATGTTGAGCTTCTCATCATTCAACACCTCCAAGTCCTTCACTTCAGAGCTACTCACAATCCACTCTGTACCCAATTAGGAATTGTGCCTAGGATTGGCCTCACCCAGATGCAGCATCCTGCATGTTGACTTGTTGAACCTCATGCAGTTTGCATTGACCCATTTCTCAAGCCTATAAAAGTCCCTCTAGATGGCATCCCTTCCCTCAAGTGAGTCCACCACAACACACAGGTTGGTGTCGTCAGCAAACTTGCTGAGGGTGCACTCGATGCCATTGTCCATGTCGCTGACAGAGATGTTGGAGAGCAACATCTGTTCAACAGATGAAAGAGACTGGTCTGGGGCTGTTGTGACTGACAAGGCCACAGGCTTGTGCCCGCCACCTAAACCGGATCACCCAAACCTGAGTGCCTGGCACGGCAGACACCTGAGCCGGCGATGGAAGCACTGTGCACAGGCCTAGGCCACCAGCCGAGATCCAGACGCTTGGGATACATCAGGAGTGTCCAGGTCCCATTACCATGGGTCAAATTATGCTGGTTTAAACTGCTCTGGAGTGGCTGGATCCCTCATTGATAGCACTATAGTGTGTGCAAGTTGTAGAATAGTAAACTTAGGCTGGAAATTATTATCTACTCCCACGCCTGTCTTGGTTAATAATGACAATGGTAGTAGAGTAACGGCATCAATCAGTACTAATTATTACACTAATACTTGTGATTTGACTCTGGAATTTTTTATTCTGTATATTTCTTAAGATGATACACCTTCAATGTGACAATATGCTGTTCGTATTTTTTCTCTGGAAAGTGATGCTATGAGGAGGATATTGGGCCAGATAAACTTCGGAAGTCTCTTTCAGGTGTACAGTTTCTCTTTGAATGTATGTTCATTTAAACCTTTACCAATATGGTATGTGCATGCCACGTTGCCAACAATAGACCTCATGGAAGGGGTTTATTTGAGAGAAAAGGATATTAATTAAAATTGCCATTAAATGATTTAGAAGTGGATCAACTTTTGCTGGTCTTTGGCATAATTTTTAGTGAAGCTAGCATGAGAACTACAGTTGTTTCTAGTAACTATCAAGGGCTCAGGCTAATATTTGTTAGAGTCACTTTGAGAGGTTCCTTTGACCTTGAAGACTCCAACTCCTGGGGAAGAAAAACATGTAACTCAGTCTTTAGTTTTATATTCATTATCCAGGAGTGAATCCTCCCAACACAATTTATGAAAGATAATGAAACAACTTAATTTACCATCAAGATGTTTCAATTTGCATTCTTCTCAGTTGCATTCAATCTCAATAAAATTGGATCATTATTTATCTCTAATTTTAATCCTTAAGCTAAATTGTTTACCAGAAGGAATTTTTACTCTTTCTCCAACAACAATCTATTAAACACAGCGTAAACACTGAAAATAAATCAAAAGCAAATTGAGACTCTTGCTGACTTACTGAACTTGTAGTTTCTTCACATAGCTCTTCTTATGCATGGCAAAGAGACTCAATTATTTGCAGTTAATTGGATGCCACTGAAAGAACTTAACCTCCTGTAAGCCTCAAAATGGGGAAACATTGTACATGGAGAACTCATACCTGGTATAACTATGAGACTTGACTCATCTAGATGAGTCCCTTCTCAGACTCAGTTTAAAGACATAGGAAGGCATAAAATTCATTCTTCTGGGCATGGGCTGACGACATAGGATAAACTCCAAGACAAAAATCACTCCAAGACATTAGATTAGGTGTACATAATAATCTAAACTTGGCCTAAGAAGTGAGGAGAGCAAAGGTGGCTTAGTTACCTGGATTGAGAGGGGAAAAATTAATTTTGTAGTGGATTCTGGGAGAGGCATGGAATGTGGTAGGGGTAGGCACTCTCTTGTTTCTGTGTTCATCCTCTGTCCCAGGCAACTGCACGCTTTGTCCAAGCCTGAGTCCAGCCATATCTGTCCTTGCATCTTAGTGCTGCTCTGTCTTCACTGTCTTACTGCAGATTTGTGCCTGATAAAAATTCTCTTCACTATATATTTGAGTAGGTAGAACTGTAGCTGGCAAGGAATATCTAGTCTGCTTTCCTAGTTTATTGCCACTGTGTGATTATCCATACGAGATACTAAACTTATGTCAAAATGCAGGGAACTGCCCAGCTGAGAACATTTTTGTTTTAGATATGCAACAGCAACTGTACAGCTTTTCTCCACTGATAGTGGTATAGTACAAGGGAAAAAGATTTGTGCTAATTTCAGCGTGTAAATACTGGTTTAATGTAAGTCACTGATTTAGGTTTATTGGGCACAATACAGATGAGTTTATAGAAAAATGTATCTAACAGCGTGATCGCATGATTAACTTAAGTTAGAGTATCAAGTACTAGTGGTTGCAGTGTTAAAAATGTAGAGTCTTTGTTTTCTTAGATATTAGACAGAAAAACAACAAACAAAACCAACAATAACAAAATCAAACAACAAAACCAAAACAACACAAACCCCATTTCTAGTCCAGTTAAATGAAAGGAATGAACGGGTTAACATTCTGAAAACTGTGAATATGAGAGTCAAAGCAATTTACATATCTACAGTAGATTTAGTATTCATAAAGACAAGATTCCTAGAACACATCAGTAAAGAAATCACTGCATTAGGATTATACATATTAAATACCAACCTCAAGGTAAAATGCAGGGTGATGAAATGCTAAAGCCTGCAGAGCTAATAGTAACTGTTGCATTTCTGTACTTGACTGCCCAAAATAATTCTGTTGCTCCAAAATAAAATGTGCTCAGGAAAAGGAGGTGAGAGGGGTAAAGTTCAGAAGTTGCTGGGGTTGGAAGACTATTTCTGAAGGCTTATATTGCCTTTTGTACAAGTTAGGCTGTAGGAGCCGTAATGTGATATGATACTGCTCTTCTGGTTACGTTGAATTATCCATTTAGAAAGACAGGTGCAGTGAATAAATGTAGATAAATGGCAATGGAAGTTTTATGATAGTAAACTTTATGCACTCTACATAACTACCTTATTTTCATTAGTCAAGGAATACACTGTATTTTAGCACAGTATCATCACCAAGGAAAAGTAAGCAAATTTAGCATCTCTTACAGGTTACTTCTTAAACATACTGGTGATCTGTGTGCCTGCAAACTCACATTAATGAAAACATTCAGTTTTCATTATCAGTTACCATATTAAATGTTACTAAAAATAAAAGGTAGAGTGAATATTAGAAAAAATATTAGAAATAGAGATGAAAGATGATCTGCAAGTTTTATAAACAAATTTCATTTTACATTATTTTAAAATGGCCTATTCTGTACACTTGCATTGTCTTCCTCATTTCTCTCTCTCAATATTCATCCTTCTCTAGAAAAGAACTACTAGAAAACTGAAACCATTTCAAGTCTGAAGAAAAAGGAAATGTTAAAACCATAACTTCATTCTTGTATTTGACAGGTAGACCAAGAAACAGCAAAAAACTTTAGAAGGGTTTTAAACAGCCATAGATGGACTGTAATGTAGAGCACAAGCTCAGCAGGAGAGCCTCTGGAGAGACAAATCAAGTAAAGGTTTAGAGTTGTAGATATTTGTCCATCTGGAACCTTCATTCTCTAAAGTCAGAAGTAAAAGGTATAATCTCAATGAAGGAGTGCAGAGAGGTGATCCCAACGGATGATTAACTTTAAGCAGAACTCGAGCAAGTTGAAAGAGGCAGGTTTTTGTGCTGAATATGAAGCAGGGAATTAATTATGGTTTGGTCACTTCAGTTCAAGTGTTGAGTACAGTATTTATGATAAATATTTGGTCATAAATTCCTTCCTATAACCCTCACTTAAAAATTGAGCAGAATTTGGGTTCGATTTTGCAAGGGGTGATTCTAACAGAGGTCATTGCCCAGAACATCAGAGGTTCATTAATGTTAATTTCTGAGAGTTAGTGTATTCCAGAAAAACTGTGGATGAGAATGGTGGAATTGAATCTTACAGGCAAAGGAATTTCAATAGAAGGCTATGAGGACAAGTTACTTAATCCTAGCAGCAGGTAATCCAGAACATAGTCTAAGAATTGGTTTTGATCAAACTAGTGCTCTTTAAAAAATACAGTCACTCTGTTCACCCATTTAAAACTAGAAACCTGAGCTATCAGGACAGCTGCCTTAGTGAAACTTAGACGGGTGAGTCCCTCTCCCCAGACTAGACGAAGGCATTAAGAATTCTGTGGGATGTGTCACAGATCTGTTTGCAGTCACCATCTCCTTTTGCAGAGATTTTTGTGCCTAGCCCTAAAACCCTTTTCTCCTAGCTTGAACTTTCTACAAGATTTGCGAAAAAGCTTTTGCAAAGGACCATTCAGGAGACTTCAGGGAATACTCTGAAAGAAGACTGGATAAATGACAATTTTAATGTACTTCTAAAGCCTGTGGTTTCCGAGGTCCATCTGTAAGCAAATCATTAAAAATGTTATTTGCTTTTTCTATCAGTGAGAACTTCCCTATTTAAATCTGAAAGCTTTGTATTTTAATAATTAGGTTTTAGATTTAAAGACACTCAAGTTTCATGATATTTTCAATCATATTTTTTTTTTCACTTTGCATGTAGTTATTTATAGCAGGAGTCATCAGCACACACATGTTCTGCAGATACACGTATCAGTAGTCTTTAGCTTTTGATCTTTTAATACGAATGGGAAAATGAGAAAAAAACACTGAAGATTACTGTTCAACGAATTTTTGACATGCTTAGTTTTTCAGAATGTTACCTGAATACTTAGCTTTTCGTTTCTGTACTTTAACCAAAACCATTTATTTCCTATTCAGTATTCAGGTTACTCCTAAAGGTTAGAGTCCTATAGGTGGAAGTGTATGGACAGTGAAAAACATGCAGTTGTATATGCATACAGAGACTCTGTGCATATGTACACTTTGGCTGATAGTATATACATGTCAGTAGATCTTCCATGCAACACGAGCTTTGTAAAAACATGTGACATTCCACAGAGAATATTTACTGTTAGGTAATTACATCCATTAGCATGAAGGACACTTGGCTTTGTCTCATTCTCATTCCTTTTCTTGGAGAGGCAAAATGATTATCTCATAACTACCTGACTTGCATTGTCATATCTTATTACTTGACCAATTTAATAACATGCAGGGCAAACATATTACAAAGCCAAAGCTCTCAATGTTAATTACTCAGAAGTAGATAGGGAAGTGAACAGTTTAAAGCTGAAAGAATTTGTGTCTCAGAAGGGAAGCACCATTTTACGTAAGTGGGATATTTCTTCTTTAGGAAACATTTGTAGAACTCTGCACATTACAGAAAGAAATATTGACTGCTCACTGACTTTGTGCAGACATTTATATTTCCTCCAGCTCTTCAAAATCTCTAATAATAATTTTTGTGGCAAGATCTATTTTTATACTTCGCTGCAATTGCCTCTGGTAATGGTTAGGTACTTTCTTGGTAGCAACATGCGCAGCAGAATATATTACTGTGTGACTAATCCAGCCATAGACAGAATATGTATGTGTCAGTACATGAGCATGCTTTTTTTTTGTCCCTATGATCATCACCATTATCTATCTAAAGATACCTAAACAAAGTACCAAATTAAGCGTGTAGTGTCTGGAGAATTTTTGTTGTTCAAAGGAAAATATTATTTCTAGTTAGAGATCTAAGTCACGTAATATTCAGCTTTGTTTCATAAGTTGTCTACATAGTAGTTCTTTATTATTATTATTATTATTATTATTATAATAATACATATTTTCAGGACTTGATTGTCACATGAAATAGAAATACCCCTCTATGGATTTGAAATCAAGAAATAACTGATTTTTAATTTATTTTTTTTTAATGGTAGCTAAGCTGAACTCTTTTCTAAGACACTAAAACAAGATTATCTTATTTTTATTTGAGTGAATAGCATTCTTTTTTGGCATGAGGCTTGAGTAAGATTGTTATTTGTGTCATACGTCTTATGGAAATTCTGCATCCTGATTCCATTCCATATTTTTACGCTGTCTGTTGCAAAGAAGAGCCCTCAACCTTGGCCTCTGCAAGAAAGTCATTTGCATATTTCAGGTTGTTAAGCCCAGCTTTGTACGAGAAACATGACAGTCAATATTGACAGTTCAGGCTTCAATTGATTGTAATACTTAAGCAGGTGATTAACAGGAAAGGGACGTTTGAGTCACTTGAACAGAGAATGTGAATGAGCAGTAATGACATTCTTCATTTTATAGAATCCGGAATACTTCCATAGAGTAGGAATTCAATCATGTCAACTTTTTTACCCTAGAATTCCTTTTGACTCAGGAACTATCTGTGTGATTGTATATCTGTTTACAGAGACTACAGAGCCATGTTGTACATTTTATCCCAGTGATTATTTGATAAAATCAGAAATAACCTTAAGAGCAAAGTCAAAAATTGAAGTTCACACCTTTTTAAATGCTCTGTCTGTTTAGCTGCAGACATAGCCTCTCCCCATTCTGTTTTCATCACTTTACTGTGTGGCCTTCAATGGAGGACTGCTGGACATTCAAGACAGTTGGCAGTTTGTTAGTTACAGAAGGAGGCTGTGGACTTGAAATTTCTAAACTGTTCAATTTCCTGGATGACTGCTGAAGCAATGGATCTTTTGTATAAACCACGTAGCCTTCCTAAATCAATAGAAGTAAAAGATACAAATTTCCTGACTATTAAGAAACCTCTGGTAAGGCTCACTTGGTATTCACTTGTGAGTATCTTGCAGTAAACCAACACAAGTCATTTTCATTATCAAGACTTTAAAGTATAGGAGAGCATGTGTAATTAAACACAGTCTTGTATGAACTGCCATGGATTCGGCTGAAACAAGGATGAATGCTTCTACTGAGCATTGTTTCTATCTTAATATAAGCAAAATATATGGGAAACTATAAAAGAGGCATCATGTATCTCAGTAATTTATCACCAAATCTAGAACTTGATACAAGCGTTCTATGTGGCAAATAAACTGTCAGGAAACCTAAAGGTTAAATGATTGTCCAGCTTTGCAAAGAAATACAGCATTGTTAAATAGTTGTAGAGGGGAGAAAAAAAGCCCTTAAAGCTTGCAGTCACAAAAACTTTCTTGAAGGGCTTTGTGAAAGCAAAGGAATAAAAGAAGTAAGTTAATTTAGATACCCTACCAAGAAAGCTGTTAATGAGAGTATTTTGTAGAGATTTCTATGAAGAATTGAAGTTAGAATCTACATCTGTTGGTTTCAACATCATCTGGTCAATATCATTAGAACAGCTGAAGCACAGGCATCTACAAATGTTTTACAAACATCTTTAAGTTTTCCAAGATCAAGGAACTTAAAGTAAATATTTTTTAAAGAGATTATGACTTATTGTTTAAATTAAACTGTGAAAAGATGATAATTAATCCAGCATGTGTGCCATGGCAGGTGTGCTACCAGCCATCCAAAGATCATGGTAAGGGGCCAATACCAAACAAGTGCCTTTTGTACACTTCTGAGAAGGAAAGTTTAGCAAATGCAATGTATCACTGGATTTAAGGGATTTAGTGTCAGAGGATCATATGGCTGTATATACGCTGACGGAACAGGAAAGATTTAGACCTCAGATTAAGGAGATCAGAGAAATTATTTCTTCAAAGCACTAAACCAGTGTAACTGCCTTTCAAGCAAGATTCTGTGGTTATGTTTTACTTCTCTGATCTTGAGAAATATCATAGAATACCCTAGGTTGTAATCTTAGTACAAATCGATTATCTTGGAACCACTGAGCTTAATAGAGCTAGAGCAATATTTACCAATAAAATGTCTGGGATCCACTTTCAGTTAAACAGCTAGCTATCCATGCTATTATAAAAGGACAGATTTTTTTTTTAATTTTTTTTTTTTAATGCAAGTTGTGAATGATCTACTTTCATTCATCATGTTAAAGGTGTCCACATTTTTAATCATCCTGAACACTTAACATCCAACATGTTATTTTATATTTAATAACTTCAAAAGCATTTTAATGTTGTGCTAGTTTTCCTTGCTGATTACTACAGTAGAGCCATGTAAGTCAACATACCTTCCAATATGTATAATATTTTCTGTCATAAGTAGTTTAAAATGTTTTTATGAGTCTGCATGTATGCTAGGTAACAGAATCAGTTATGGTATGAGATGGGGGGTTGTTTTGCTATTACATTTAATTGTAATATCTGTAATCGTATCGTATATGGCCGTATTCAGACTTCCATACTGAACTGTTTTTGTAAAGTTTGCTAGATGATTTTTAACACTGCTGAGGTACTGACTTGAGTTGTTTTAGAGTTGAAGGACAGGTCAGAGGTTTTTCCAAAATCTTCGTTAACATTGGGTCTTAGATCCAGACTTGGAAGTTCTCATACTCACAGAGGCAAAGAACTGCTGTGCATTCCCATAGGATGACTTGTTAGTTTAGGTAAAAGTTTTCAATATTCCGTTTCTAGAAAGGTGAATTATTAAACTGAACTCTAAACAACTGAAGTGATTGCCCAGAGGAAAAAAAATATCCTATTGATCTAGACTTTTATTTTACTTAGCCAAAACAGGTTATTATCAATATCTATTCCACATGAAAGCCAATGTTTTAAAATTTGTGTGGAGGTCAACTGAATTCAGTATGAGTATTTAAAATTACTAGTCCTTGTTTCCAGAATGAGGTTGTAGGCTTGAACAGTGTGATTCCTGTGGCTTTATGTTTTCTCAAGAAAATAAAAGTACTAGTTATTGGGAGGAGGGGATTAATGAAATCCTATGCTGTTAAATTAATTGCAGAATTACTAGCAATTATGACAGAGGCCAGTGATCCACTTTATATAACCAAGCAGTGATTAAAAGGGGTGGAAGAAAAGGTGTTCCCCTGTGGCTTTAGCTTCTCACTACAGAATTGTATTGCAGGCCTTTTTCAAGCAGAAATAAATCCAGCGTACATGGTGTTGGTAGTGCCACCAAAACCATCGCTGTGCCATTTAAATAACAATACCAAGGTTGTACCAGTAGTGGCATTTGTCAAAGCTGTTCACAACAGTATTTTCATAATTGTCGCATGACTTTCTACTCAGAGGGCTGTAAATAGATGTTTTATGGTGACTCTAATTAAAAGTTAAATTTCTCTTATTAAACTATGCACTGCCTTGTGTGTAGTGCACATGTATATTTAACATGTTTATATGTATTTCATGTCATACTTTGAAGTTTTTTCATGTCTCATGAAGCTTGTTGTTCCCTTATCCTTTACTTGTCCACTTGTCTTGGGGAAGTGAATAAACGGATGCTCAGCATACATTTATAGGTAGAGCATCTACGTGCTGTGTACAGGCAACTCACTAAGGCCTCTTAAGTGCTCAGCTGCACAAAAAATGGTGGAATGACAGCACAAGCATAAAAAAGATACCGTGCTTTGCTCTGTGTTGTTCTGCAGCATATCTACAGGATCAAAAGGGAAGTCTTTTTCCATCAGCTGGATTCTTTGTTGCTGTTAGAACTCAATAGTCTTCTCCCTTAGTGCAGTGGTGTTCCAGTGTTGTGCAGAATCCAGCCTTGCTCTGACATAATGGCAGTTGGTATAAAAAGACACAGCTGTTTCATTGGATCCGTTCAGCCTTGATAAATTCTGTAAGTCAGTACCAGACTGTTTTCCATATTTTCTGTAGATTATTTAATGGTATCTAATTTCTAGAAATTAGAGTATTGCGCAAATACCTTCTTATACATATAAACACACATCTAGAGAGGTGGCTGTTTGATATTTTGGGTTACAATTGATTGGTTTTGAGCCAAAATGCTGCTTTAGTTTTGAGAAAAAAACCCTGCCTTCCTTTAACAAGTCACAGTATGTTTATTAACAGATCAATACCACATTGAGCAATGATTTATGCTTTCTGGATCAGACCTTCTAGGGAAGGGCGGAGATAAAATAAATTGATTTGCAGTATGGAGCAAATGCCATCTGACAGCATATCAAGTTGTGAAATGGAGCAGAAGCAAATATATACCATGAAGAACGACTGTTTTCATAGAAAGAAGTTGCAATACCTGCAAGCTGTGCCAAACCAAATGTCCCCAGTCACTAACAGCAACCTGACAAGAAGCTATACAACTGCATAGTGTACAACTGAAAACTAAAGCTCAGGTAATCTTATTTAGCATGATAAATAAATTACTATTTCCATTCTTATTACCATTACCTTCTTAGCTGCCATGAGAGATAGTGCAGACATTATCTCTTGGCTTCTTAGGAAGGAACCTTTTAGCTGCAGGTATAACATTGTAATCTGGGGAAATATGCTTGTGTATGATCTGAATAATTGTAGTTTTATTTGCTTTTCAGTTTATTAGTTTAATGGTTTTATTACTCCCTGGCTGACTAGTTATTTGGTATTATTGGAAATTATTTCAGTAAGTAATGATATTAACAGGATTTAACATTTTATTCAGTTAACCTTTCAGCTGAAAGGTAATGGGGAATTACTTTATCACAGTAACTTACTAATTTTTTGTACATTTGTTTATTATTCATATACTGTAGTAACTTCTAGTTTATTCTGGAAGGATACACACACTAGTTCCACTAGTTTCTGTCCCACGGATACAATGAGGACTATTGTCTCTTCTTATAGTCCTGTCAGTTTCCCAGAGCACCTTAACTCATCAGACATAAATGCTTAAAAATAATCCTGCACTCCTGATTCCATGGCCTCCTTATTGCAACTGTATAACAAACAGGTTTTTATTTGTACTCTAATAAATCATTCATCTGAATAAATATACATCACAGTGGATCAACTCTCTTAAATACAGTCAGCACAAAATTTTTGTTCTGATATAAAATATCTTTAATCTGAAGAATGCCTTCTAGATAGCTGCAATTTCATTCTCTCTTTAAAACAAAAGTGATATTTTTCAAGGTTTTGTAATTGCCCTTCTTTAATAATCGGTATTTTACTGAGTGAATTGTGTTTAATTCTGGGAGTTTTCAACACCTGTACATATTTTGCTTATGCTTAAACTATACATCCTAACGAGACACCCGGTACATCTCTCCAACTCAAACAAGAAGGTCTTCTGACAAGTTGGTAAGAAGCCTCTCAATCCAGAACAGGCATCTCCTGCAGTTGAAATACCATCCAAAATACCATGAAGATACTATCAGACAATATTAGTAGTGGCCTATTATGGCATTAAGACTGTTGGGATAGATTGAAAAGCTGTATCCATTGGTAAAGCAGAGGCAAGGTAGATGGTAATTGGAGATAATGCGCTAAAACCAAAATAAAACAGAGTCTGAATTTTGAATAAAATGTTTAAAACCCATGGAGAAAAGCAGTAATTGAAACAAAACCCATTTCCAACTTACACATTTGAATAGTGGAATAAAATTATGCTAATCTAGCGGATCTGCCTTATTGTGCTTTTCTGTTCATTATGCTGCATGCATAAGTATGAGATGGTTATTATCCCTTTGATAATAGTCCTTACTTATCTGCTTCAAATTGGTATGCTCTTTCTGAGCACTGCAAATGCTGTATTTTGAAGTATCTTGTTTACCAAATGAGCTTTCTCTGCTTGTTATTTTGTATTTTAATTTAGTTTTGTTTACATCATGTAAAATGTATTGCAAATGATAGTCACTAAATTGTATTATAGATTATCCGATGCCTACATATTACTGGGTACCTCCCACATCATCTCTGGGGGATTCCATATCTACTTCCTCAGAATTATGCTGCAGAATAAAAGTCAATCGTGACTGGCATCCTATCTCTAGTCAATAAGCAATACTGGGCATTTCAGAGAAAGATTCAGGCTGTCCTCAAACTATACCTAAATATGGCCCTGGGAGATATTTCTCTGGGAGTTGTGCTTGGTGGTTGTTTCATGTACATGGTGATAGTGTTTTTGTGATTGATGTATTACTTATCACTGTGTCTAGCATTAATTTATTTATTTTTTTTTGGTGGTAAGATTTTTCCTGCTAAATATTGCTGTTTCAGAGTACTGTCCGAGTGCTCAGCATTTTACTAACACATTAAATACTGGTCACACAGTACGTGCAGGACAACCAGGTGATCGGTTCTACTCAGCATGGGTCCTGTTTAACAAACCTGATCTCCTTCTATGACAGGGTGACCCACTTGTTGGATGAAGAAAAAGCTGTGGATGTTGTCTACCTTGACTTTAGTAAGGCATTTGACCTGCTGCCCACAGCATTCTCCTAGAGAAATTGACTGCTCTTGGCTTGGATGAGCATACACTCTGCTGGGTAAAAAAATGGCCAAGTCCAAAGAGTTGTGGTCAACGGAGTTAAATCCAGTTGGCAGCCAGTCACAAGTGGTGAGTAGGGTCAGTACAGGTGCCACTCCTATTTAACATTTTCGTCAATGATTTGGATGAGGGGATAGAGTGCACCCTTAGTAAGTTTGCAGATGACACCAAGCTGGGTGGATGTGTCGATCTGCTTGAGGGTAGGGAGGCCCTACAGATGGATCTATACAGGCTGTATCGTTGGACCAAGGCCAATCACGTGAGTTTCAATAAGGTCAAATGCAGGGTCTTGCACTTTAGCCACAACAACCCCCATCAGCGCTACAGGATGAGGGAGGAGCGGTTGGAGAGCTGCCAGGCAGAGAGGCATCTGGGAGTGTTAACAGATGGCTGGCTGAACATGAGGCAGCAGTGTGCCCAGTTGGCCAAGAAGGCCAACGGCATCCTGGCCTGGATCAGAAATAGTGTTGCAAGCAGGAGCAGGGAGGTGATTACTCCCCTTTAATCAGCTTTGGTGAGGCTGCACCTTGAGTACTGTGTCCAGTTTTGGGCCCCTCAGTACAAGAGGGATGTTGAGGTGCTAGAGAGGGTACAAAGGTGGGCTACCAAGCTAGTAAATGATTTGGATCATATGTCATAAGGGGAATGGCTGAGGGATGTAGGGCTGTTTAGCCTGGAGAAGAGGAGATTGAGGGGTGACCTTATCACTTTTTACAACTACCTGAAAGGAGGTTGTAGTGAGGTGTAGTGACGAGTGATAGGACAAGGGGAAATGGCCTTAAATTGCGCCAGGGGAGGTTCAGGTTGGATATTATGAAAAATTTCTTTACTGAAAGGGTTGTCAGGTATTGGAGCAGCCTGCCCAGGGACGTGGTTGAGTCGCCATCTCTGAAGGTATTTAAAAGACGGCTAGATGTTGCATTGAGGGACATGGTTTAGTGGTGTTGATAGGGCTAGGATGGACTCGATGATCTTGAAGGTCTCTTCCAGCTGAAAATGTTCTATGATTCTATGGTATGACTATATTTGCAGTCAGGTTCGGAAACATCCCAAACGTTTTACTGTGACATGAATTTCAAAATGAGCTCATCAGTCTAATGCTGATCTTTTGTTAAGTTTGCCCTTAAAGAGCTATTATGATCGTGTCTCTGTGTTACACAGATCTAAAAATAAAATGTGCAATTCTGTAAACCTTAAATGATCATCCTTTCTTTCTCTCTTGTGCCTAGCTTTTTTATATTTCAGTACCTTCTGAAATACTTTTTCAAGAACAGTTTCAGCATGAGGGCTTGAGAAAGGCTTTATTTGCCTCCCACATTAAATTAACTGTAAGACTTTTGGTTGGAGTCCTCACTTGAGAGACAGGAATTTGAACAACGTTGGGCATAAAGTAGATATGCACTTTGGTCTTTCTTACCAAACATTACTGCAAAAACTACACTATTGCACAAAAAGTTTGGGTTTGGGTTTTTCTTTTCACTGTTTAAAGGAAGTTGCATTTGTCTGACCGTATAGGTGTGATTTAATTACACTCTGAAAAGGAGGAGTATGTGAACCTTTATCAACTTTAGGCATAAGCTGAGCACTGAAATGGTGAGTGAAACTTAACTGAACTGAGTTTCGGTACTGTGGTGGGTTGACTTTGGCTGAGTGCCAGGTGCCCACCAAGTCGCTCTGTCACTCCCCCCCATCCACTTCCCTCAGCACAAGCGGGGAGAGAATAAGATGGGAAGAAATGCTATGGTACAATAAATGCAGTTTAATAGGAAAAAAAAAAAAAAGCAAAAAGCAAGCCATGCGCAAAGAGAAGCAAAACAAGTTCTTATTCCCTACTTTCCATTGGCAGGCGCTGTCTGGCCTTTCCCAAGAAGCAGGGCTCTGGTACACGTAGCAGTTGCTTGGAGGACAAGCGTCTTCACAAATGGATGACCCCAACCCCCTCCTCCCTTCTCTCCCTTTTATACTTGAGCTGATGTCACACCGTGTGGAATATCTCTTTGGTCAGTTTGGGTCAGCTGTCCTGTGTCCCCTCCCAAGATCTTGTGCACCCCATCCCACTGGGCGGAGGCAGGGTGGGAAGATGTTGGAAGGAGCCTTGGTGTTGTGTGAGCGCTGCTCAGCGGCAGCCACAACACCGGCATCTTATCTGCCTCTCAGTACAAAGCCCAGCACCACAAGAGCTGCTCTGGGGAACATTAACTCCAGCTCACCCAAACCCAATACAATGTCCACCCCTTATTCCATACTGGTTACATCATGCTCAGGCACCACATACCACATGACTATCTCATCATATTTACTTCTCCTTACCAAAAATACCTTATTACAAACACTCACATCATCATCTGCATACTTAAACCATCTTCATACCCAGCATACAGATTGATAAACTACTATCCCCTGTATAGTCTCTCAGTCAATGCCAAGATGGGTTTTGGGATAGGAGGAACAGCATCTTCAATTGTTGGGCACCAACACCGGCTAGATTTCAATCATCGCTGTATACATCCAGCTCTCCACGAAACTCACTCTGCTGTTCCAACTCCTCCCTGTGTCTTCACTTCCTGCAACATACAACTTTCATTCTAGGTTATTTTTCTGCCA
>VWZK01011712.1:3712-30369 GCA_013396935.1 Baryphthengus martii | reverse complement strand
CCTAATATTCTGTGATTCTGTGAAAAAAAGCTCACCATCTCATCCTTCAGTTTTCTTTTGGGCTAAAAGACAATCCCTATGCAACTGGTGAAGGCTTCTCCGTGTTGAACCTTTCCTGTAATATCACCAAACTTGTTCATTTGTGCAAGTTTCTAAACACATAAACAGTGACACAGAACAGATATTGGAAACTTGGTATGTTTTTTGCTGAGAAAGAAAGCTTACAATATTTCCAAGAAATTTGTCAGTCTTGTCTAGTCAACTAAATAACAACAAACACCCAAATACACCTGCTGATGCACACTTTGAAGAATAGTGGTAAATATTACACCTAACAAAATCAATTCCTTTTGACTGTTCATCCTTCCAATAATTAATTTATTAAGGATTCTTAGGATTTTCTCGTTTCATTTTGGGAAAAAGAAAAAAAAATATATATATTTATAAGCAAAGAACAATGATTTTGTCCCACAAAGTTGTTTGAATTTTTATTGTGGCTCAAAGAATTATAAAGCCTGAGATACCATTTCATTACCTAGTCCTCTATTTATTTTCTTACGGTCTCAAATCATGCATTTGCAGAACAATGGAGAACCCTAGAAATCGTTTAGAATGTTTTAACATTTATGTTTCAGTGTCATTTATTTTCCACTAGTTTATAAAGGGTTTTGTCTAACTTTGTTTCAGGAACTTTCAAAGGTAGTTTCTTCAACACTTCAATTCTTTTTACAAATGAAAAGATTTTCCTTCTGTTTCTTTCCTTATCTCAATCTAAGATGACTATTTTGCCTATTTGAAGAATTTTATCATGTCTATTCTCAGTCATCATTTTTATAATTCAGTAACATATTTAACATTTACTTGCAGATCATGTGTTCCAGACCTCATTCTTTTTACTTTTCTCTGTGACCTTTCTGGTTCACACACTTCTGGTTCTTATACTTCAAGTATGGTGCCCAGAACTGACACAACTCCAAGATATCAATCTCAAATAAAGTATGTAGATTACTTCAAATACTTGACATGCCAAACTCTTGTTTATACATTCATCTACAATGATTATGAGTTTGTGTCTTTGCCACATTATACCATTATTTACTTTCAGTTTATGATTGACTGTAATCTTCCTATGTTTACAACATTCAGCAGTGTTTTCTGGAAGGTCATTGCCTTTGTCATAGTTGACTCTTTGAATGTTTTTACTGCATTTAAAAACTTTCAGATAGCAAATTAATTCTGATTACCAATGGTCTTACTTTTTGTCATTCTTACCATGATCTTCTCGTGAGTCAATGAAAAATACACATTTAGACTGCTGTATTTCTAAACTTTGTTTATAAGAAACTCACAAAATGTGCTCAACAATCCCTCAAAAATAATAATTACAACATTTTAACAATATGATCAGAGAAGACTTTGCAACAGATTAAGTGCTAGGTAGTTATATACATCATTGGGATAATATCTCTATACTCTTATATACCTTTATATGCCTCTATATGATCTTGGAACTTTATAGTTCACTTTGGGTTTTGTTGAAAAAAATTTGCTTTTGCCAGTACTTGGCAAGAACTAACAGTGAAGTTCACTCACTAAAATCAGGATATCCCCTTCTGGAGTTTCTTAAAACTAGGATACTGGAATACTTCAGACATATCTAAGTTACTGATTGATCTTATTAAATGAACAACATAGTCAATAGCTAACATTCAGAAGTCACTTTAAGGTCTGAAATAGAAAAGATCTGTGCATCAAGAGAGTTTTCTGATAATAACATTAAGCATAAGGGCAATCTTACATAGTAAAAGAGCTGCAAATTCACCTAATTCAGAGCATCTTCCAGGACCTTGTGAGACAGACTATTTTGTCAAAAGCCATAACTTCAAAATAGAATCATTCATGTGTCATCTAGTCCTCAATTTATGTTTATTACTATATAGCAAACTGTTCCCATCCATACCATCTCTAAATGGTCACTTTTTAAGAGACATCTCTTAAGAGCACGGGAGCAGACAATTCCAAAATATCAGAAGTCAAGTGAGTCGGGCAAAAGGCCAGCTTGGATGAGCAGGGATCTTATTCTAAAATTTAGGGAGAAAAGGGAAGTCAATGGGTACGGAAAACAAGGACAGGCAACACAAGAGGACTATGGAGATGCTGCTCACCACTGTAGTGAGAAAATTCATGTGGCCAAAGCTCAATTAGAGTTCAAGCTCGACAGAACTGTAAATGAAAAGGTTTTTTTTAAAACAGATAACATTAGTCCATTATTTCATGAGAGTGATCACCTTGTAAATAAGGACCTAGACAAAGCAGAGACATTTAATGCTTTCTTCACCTCTGCCTCTAACACTGATAATGGACCCTGAGGCGCTGGCACTCTATATTGGAAGACTGTGACCAGGGGAATGAAAAACTCCCAGCTGTCTCTGAGTTTGTTTGTGACTTACTGTTGCAGCTGGATGTGCATAAATCTATAAAGCCTCATGAGATCCATCACAGAGTACTGAAAAAGCTGGCTGAAGTTATTGGGGGATATCTTTCCATTATTTCGTAGAATTGTCAGGGTTGGAAAGGACCTTAAAGGTCATCTAGTTCCAACCCCCCTGCCATGGGCATGGACACCTCCCACTAGATCCGGTTGGCCAGAGCCCCATCTAAATCTCCCAGGGATGGGTCTTCCACCACCTCTCTGGGCAACCTGTTCCAGTGTCTCATCACCCTCATGATGAAGAACTTTTTTCTAACATCTAATCTAAATCTACCCTGCTTTAGTTTGAATCTAATTTTTCAATGGTCCTTTGAGTCTGGAGAGATCCAAGTCAACTGGAAGATGTCAAATATTTTCCCAGTTTTCAGGACGGATAAGAAGGAAGACCCTGGTAATCACAGGCCTGTCAGCCTCACTTCAATGTCTGGTAAAATTATGGAGAAGGTTATTCTCAGATTTACTGAAAAACACTTGTGAGACAATGCAGTCATTGGTCATAGGCAACATTGGTTCACAAGGGGAAAGTCCTGTTTAACCAATTGAATTTCCTTTTATGATGAAGCCACCCATCTAATCAACTAGAATTAGTTCTCCTTGGCCAAGGTAAGCCAGTAGATATAGGGCGTTTTGGTAGCAAGCTTTTGATACTCTCTCACACAGTATCCTGCACAAAATGTCCAGCATAGAGCTAGGTAAGTCCATAACAGACTGAGCTGAATGTTCAGGCTTGAGGGATTATAGTAAATGGAGTTATATCAGGCTGGCAGCCAATCACTAGTGGGGTTCCCCAGGGCTCAATTTTAGGGCTAATGCTCATTAATGAGTTTATAAATAATCTGGACGCAGGAGTTGAGTGTAAATTAATTAAGTTTGTTGATTATATTAAATTAGGACCTGTAGGCTCCCTCAGGGGTAGAGAGGCCATAAAAATAGGTCTATAAAGATAAGAGAGCTGGGCAATCACTAACCGTAACAAATTTAACAAGAATAAGCGCCAGATTCTCCACCTTGGGCAGGGTAATCCTGGTTATACACACAAATTGGAGGATGAGAGGCTGGAGAGTAGCCCTTTGGAAAGAGCTGTGGGAATTTGGATTGATGGTGAGTTGAATATGAATCAACATTATGCCCTGGCAGCCAAAAGCACCAGCCGTGTCCTGGGATGTATCAAGTACATCATAGCTAGCTGATCAATGTAGGTGACTGTTCCACTCTGAAGTTCATGGATGCAGGTCCACCTTGAGTACTGTGTGCAGTTTTGGGTGACTCAATCTAAGAGGGATATCAAACTATTAGAATGTGTCTAGAGGAGGGTGACCAAGATAGTGAAAGGTCTCCAGGGCAAGACTTACAAGGAGTGGTTGAGGTCACTTGGTTTGTTCTGTTTAGAGAAGAGAGGAGGTTAGGGGGTAACCTTATCACAGTCTACAGCTTCCTCAAGGAGGCAGTAGAGGGGAAGTGCTAATCTCTCTCTTGTGACCAGTGATAGGACACGAGGAAATGGAATGAAGCTATGTCAGGGGAAGTTCAGATTGGATTCTTCACTGAAAGAGTGGTTGGTCACTGGAACAGGCTCTCCAGGGAAGCAAGCGGTCATGGCACCAAGCCTGTCAAGAGTTCAGGGAGCATCTGGACAAAGCTCTTAGTCATATGGTTTAGTGCTTGGTAGACCTGTAAGAAGCAAGGAGTTGGGCTTGATGATCCTTATGGGTCCATTCTAACTCAAAATATTCTATAAGTCCATGACTCTATAATGCTAAATCTTACTGCCATAACATCACATTAGTTTGATATCTTTTCATATATCCACACAATTATGTTTCTTATTGTTTTGTTACTTCACATCTTTACTACTACAACTTCTTTCTTTCTTGTTTCACATTGTGTACTAATATTGACTCAGATCACCGTTCCTATACTGTCTATTTAATCTTTCTTTCATCCCTATCACAAACTTCTGTATAGGATCAAATCTTAGTATTTTGGTTTTGATATTAAGACCATCCATGATCTATTTGTCCCCCCAGCACTTCCTTTATGCTATTAGTTCTAACTTCTGGCCTACCTGCTCTCACTGATTATTTGTTAAGGTTGTTTTAAAAATTCCTTTGTACTTTTCCTCAAGATGTTCTTTCTATACTGCAGAAGCTCTGTATGCATTTACAAAGCCTTGATGATTGTCTTAAAAATTCTCCTCTACTTGCAAAAATGATTAACACATCAGTGTGCTAGGCTATCTCACGTAAACAATTTAATTTTTGATTTTTTTTCTTTTACTTGAAAGGTTGGACCAGATGATCCTTGAGGTCCCATCCAACTTGGCATTCTATGACTCTATGACATCAGTGAATGATGTTTTATTTTTTCCATGATAGACAGTCCTATTTTCTTGCCTGCTTATTTGTTCTTTATAGCTGTGTTTTACTTTTGTATCTGAGCTTATGAGTTGTATGGATTATATTTTTTCCTATACATTTACCTGTAGTTCAATCAAGACTTTGACCGGGAACACTTGATATAGCTGCAATAGAAATAAAAGATATACACCATCATCGTCACCAACATCCTCCTCCTATTTGAGAACAGCAAACACAGAGATGTGCATGCTCCACCTTTATTCATTTTTATAAATAAACTCTGAGCAGCTGCAACCACTCATAAAGTTCAATGATCACATTCTGATTTTGTTGAAGGGAAACTTTGATTTCTAGACTTTTGTGGGAGTTCAATATATTCAACATACCTGAGAATTGTATGATATATTTTGTATGCAAATATTAAAGCAAGTATTTTTATATTAATACTTGTTGTAATTTTTATTTTCCTTTGTTTACATTTCCACCCTGAAATTATTGTCAGTACTTACTGATCACTTAAAAATATAGTTATGGTGAATATAAAAACAAAAAGACCAAAAGTTATAAATATATATTATCTAACAGAAATACCATAGTTATACATTTTATCTTGTATGTGAAGATGTTTCTGGGGTTTTTTTGTTTTGAAAATATAAAACTATTGCTTGTCTCTTGTCCTTAAACATCCTTACGTACTTATATCTGAATCTAAAGAACAAATAATTCTGTTTGCAATATAATACAGATTTCTAACGATATACATTTTCCTGTAACTTCACCAAAGTCAAAAGACAAAACCACTAACAACCCTAAAAGATATTATTCCTTATAATTGTGATAGTTATAGTAAAGCTGACTATATATATATATCGTGTGCGTTATTATAGACTATAGACTACATCTCGTGTATGTTTTGAAGTTATTCTCAAGCGTACTCTGCTTACTTATTTAGAAGACGCGGGAAATAAATGCTAGTAAATTCAAAGTAAAAGTTAAAATATTTAGAAGAGTGTTAGATTCAATAGATTTTACATATAGCACTGAAAACAAGTTCAACAGATCTTTGAACTCTTTTGCATTTTATTTCAGTCAGTCACAATGAACTTCAAATATGATTCCACTAAATTGCATTAAAATAAATTTTATGTCAGGTGTTTTGCTGTCTTAAATCTGCTGTTCCACTGAGTAGTTTGGTTTTGGGGTTTGTTTTGTTTTTTTCCAAAACAATAGAATACTAAATTACATTTAACTTAACAATAATAAATAGATTATAAAGTACCTGACTCTCTATGCTCAAAATAAAAGGTTTATACATAAAAACTTTGGTTCAGCTGAAGAGAAGGAAGAAACAGACATGCAGAGAAGGCCAAGAAGATGGTTGTTACTAGAGAAAGAACTTAGAAGACCAGTTATTGTATGATGAGTGTAGTAGAATGAAAACACAGTTCTTTTTTTTTGTTTCCTCTCTTTTTTTAAAGTAAAATGAATTTCTAGACATTTATCAAGTCAAAATTTGTAAGAAAAATTTGCTCAGCATTCCTGGTTAATTGGAGTTTTCATATGTTTAAGGGAGTTTTCTGTATTTCTATTTTCTTTCAATGGAGCAATGTTTCACTGACAATTTTAAAGCATTTGTTTAGATTAATTCAAATTGGCCTTGGCAATTCAAACTAAAGAAATGTAATGTCTAGGTAGACATCTCTTACTACTGTATCAATCTGGATGTGTGAAAGAAGATGTAGAAAAAGATCATTTGTCATCAAATGTTTTGTTTTGTTTTTTTGACTAGTAGAATACTATAGTGTACAGCACTGCAAAAACTTAATCTATGCTTCAATTTCAGATTTGTTTTAGAATTAATCCCCTTTTTCAGGGATTACTACATCCTCAGATGATAAGAAAAGGTAGTCATTGATGGGAGGTAAATTCTCCCTTCTGCTCTCCAAAAAGCCAGTTACGTCCAAAGTTGATTGTGTATATTACATGTTTACCTATTTATCTAGATTTCTGTACAAGTTCTCTTGTCCTTCAAGAGAGTCAATATCACTTCTCAGTTTAGTATCATCAGCAAATTTGTTAATGGTGCATTCAAGTCTTGTATCTAGTTCATTAACAAATATATGGAACAGAATTGGCCCTAAGACTTGAAACCTGAGGAACACCGCTGGTGTTGCCAGCCGGATGTAACCCAACTAATTGCAACACTTCGAGCTCTGCCCCTCAGCCAGTTATTCACGCTGTGAACCCCTAGAACTGGACAACTCGTCCAGAAGGACACTGTGAGGGATAGTAACAAAAGCCTTACTAAAATCCACAAAAGCTACATCTACCACATTCCCTTCATCCACTAGGCAAAAAGCATATTTAGTAACATGTATGTGTCTACGTGTGTACACACACTCAACTAGATAATAAGGAATATAATACACAAATTTATCAAAAGCAGGAAAAATTACTTTCATTTCAAGGTTTATCAGTAATATTCATGAAAATAAAGAGAAATTCACATTTAATATAACCAGACTTTTGTAAGATTTTCTTACTGTCTTGTGCAAAAACAGGAAAATATGTTCATATGTAAAATCGCAATCTCTGTTTATCAAAATTAAAAAGCAACTTCATCCATTGAAAGGTTCTCTGGCAGTATAAGAGGATTTTTTTTAAAAATATTTTTTCAGAAGTTCCTTGCACTACAATGTGGTTGATGCAAGCAGACTATAAATATGTATGTAGCCTTTACAGTTACACCATCATATATATATAAACATATAAAAGTTTGTAAACTTGTAGCTGCCACTGAGATGTAAGGAGTTGCCAAAACTTTAGAGAGCAGAATTAAACATCATCACGTTCTTTGTAAGTTGGATGTGTAGTCCAAAAACAGCAATGCAGATTTCTGTATAAACTGTAAAATACTGTATTTATGAAGGGATAAATTATACAAAATGTAGAATGAATGGTGTAATATTAAACCTGTGTTTAAAAAAGGACAAAGGTTTAATGAAAGAATAACTAAATACTAGCTCTGTCGGGTTTACCTGGCAAGGGTTTGTTAGTTAGGGGGGCTGCAGGGGCAGCTTCTGAGAAAAGACACCAAGAGCTGTCCCCATGTCCAACAGAGCCACTTCCAGTTGGCTCCATGGTGCACGTGCCATAAATTTAAGCTGAGCCAATCAGTGGTGTTGGTAGTGCCTCTGTGATAATATATTTAAGAAAGAGTAAAATGTGCTCCACAGCAGCAGCTGGGAGAGAGGAGTGAGAACAAGGAAGAGAAACAACTCAACAGACACCAAGGTCAGAGAAGAAGGATGGAGAGGAAGTGGATCGGGTACCACAGCAGAGATTCCCCTACAGCCTGTGAAGACCATGACGAAGCAAGTTATCTTCCTGCAGTCTATGGGGGTTCACAGTGAAGCAGATATCCACTCTGCAGTCTGTGAAGAACCCAGCACCAGAGTGGGTGATTGTGCCCTGAAGGACACTGTGACCCCACGGAAAATCTGTGCTAAAGCTGACTCCTGGCAGGAGCTGTGGCCCTGTGGAAGAGGAGTCCATGTTGGAGTAACTTTTCTGGCAGGCCTTGTGATACTATTGGGGACTTGCAACCAGAGCAATCTGTTCTGGAAGGACTACAGCCCATGGAAACGACCCATGCTGGAGCAGTTCTTAAAGAACTGCAGCCCATGGGAAGAAACCACACTGGAGGAATTCATGAAATACTGTCTCCCACGGGAGGGAGGGACCCCACTCTGGAACAGAGGAAGATCATGAAGAAGGAACAGCAAGGATGAAGCATTGTGAACTGACTGCAACTTCTATTCCCTGTCCTCTTCTGCCACTCGGGTCTGTTGCGGGGCAGGGGGAGTTAGAAGGGTTGTAAGTGAAGTTGAGCCTGGGAATAAGAGAGAGGTGAGGAAGCTGGTTTTAGATTTCTTCTTATTTCTCATTATCCTACTTCTTTAATTGGTGACAAAATAAATTAATTTCCCCAAGTTGAATCTATTTAGCCCATGATGGTAAACGATGAGTGATCCTCTGTCTTTACGTCTACCCATGAGCTTTTCATCATATTTTCTTCTTCTGTTCTGCGGATGGAGGGGGAGTGATTAAAATTTCTTTTAATGAAGCTTCTTGAGAATGTATTTGAAAAATATCTATCAGAGGAAGACTTAGTGTTTGTGTTCTCTACAAGCATGTAAACATTTATCAAATTTAAATGACTCTCAAAGTTTATTACATACATGGAAAACTAAGGAATGGCGAAAAAAAAACTTCTAGAAGTACAATACAGTCCATAGTGGATAAAGTGGAAAAGAACATGATCTTAGCATTTAAATAAGAAATTTCAATCCCTGAAGTCTCCATTTGACTGACACTTGGGTGTAAAAACACCCAAGAATTTCCAGTGAACCATTCATTTATACTTTAAAAAGATTTTTTTCTAGGTTTACTATTCCATAGAAGTTAGCAGTGGCAAATAAAGTGTTTGATGCAAAATTATCTTTATTTTCTGAGTGACTTAATTAGACTTTTATTCCTGGAAGACTTGGGAAGGCTTTCTACAGAGATAAAATGATGACTTTACCTAAATAGATGCAGTTTTGTTTGCTACATACTACACTGAAATATATCCATAATTAGAATTCTAATGAGTGATTTCTTAAATTTATAGGATGCATTACCATTTTATGGACATTTTAATTTACTACTTGAATTAGTTGTCCACATTAACAGCATTAGAAAAAATGGAAAAAATTGCAAACAATTATAAACACTAAATGGGATTGAGTAAGCATTTTTGTTAGCCCCAAAGCTATCCTGATAACTTTATTGTCTTAATCAACTTAGTTGACTTGTTTTAATGCTCTTTTGAGGTGGATGTTGTGGACACATGCTGGGGTACTAGCTCACTTCTGTCAAATTAGAAATGATAATTCTCATGCGTGAAATAACTGCATGGACTAATGACCAAGTCTCTGCATAATTTGAACCAAAGCCCCAGCAGGTGGGAAACGATTAAGCACAAACCAGAATATAATATAGTCACAAGTATTTTTTTATTTATTTTTTTTTTAATAAATGAAGAAGTGGAGAAAAATAAGAAAAGCAAACTCTCTTGCTTTCTCTACACAATACTAAACTCCCCAATTATAGTCAGATAAAAGATTTGAAGAAGAAAATTAAAAATGTGTCACTGGAAAGTCGACTACTGACAGGTCTCCAGAACTCTCATAATTCTAAATACTAAATAGACTATTTTTTTTTGAAAAGTGAAACTGCAGACATATTTCTGCTCCCACTGAAACAATAACAAACTCCAAAGGTTTCTTTAGTAGCACAAGAATAAACCTTGAGAAACACTTTGGCATTTCCTAAAACTTGGAAATAGTCCTAAACCAATGTAAGAAACAAATACGTAGTATATAGGTTATTATTTAAATGACAGGCTTATTTCTTGTACCTGCTGATACTCAAAAATCCAATAATTTAATCATAATTTCAAATGTAAGCTCTTTTGTCTTAGAAATATTAATGAGTTCCATATTACTTAACATAAATTTTAATTTCATTGTGAAATTTAGAGTTATTTTATAAGTATGGTGCACTGTCTGCCTAAAGATATATTACAACATATACTAAAACAAAAATAACTGCTTCTATAGAACAGGCACTTCAGATCCCAAATAGCTCTTAGCAAAGGAAGTAGGGTGCCTGCTAACTTCTGAGACAGACCACATGTAAAGCAGAAGGGATTGATGTCATTTTGTGTGGATTTGTGTTTCTACTGAATTTTTAAGTTAGATAACATTGAAGTTTTTTGTGTAAATAGAAGAATTATTTTTTAAATCAACAAAACAGAACAAAAACTTTCAAGATAAGAAAAAGATTCCGTTTTTAAACTTGTAGCTAGTAGAACACATATAACTTCATTGTGAGAAGAAAATACATTAAAAGTAATACCTTCTGTTGTTAAGCACTGTAATTTTAAGATAAGAATAATGCTAAAGGTCGGAGTGTAATCATATATATTATGTAATAGAAAATTTTTATACTCTGCTCATGTAAACCCCTAAACCTATTTGATGTTTCTATTTTGGAGATTATCTGATTACCTTCACCTTTACTACCTCTTTGACTTTTAATTTAGTGCCAATGCATACAGAAAAAAACATTTTAATGCATCACTTCTTCTAAGAGAAGATACCTTTTGATATTGTTGTATACTTTTTTCCTGTTGAAAAACATTCCCCATGGAGAAATACCCAAAAGGGAATCTGTTATGCTCTGCACCATCATCAGCTTCAGCTTACCTCCTGTAGTGATTCACTTTTCCAATTTTCTCAGACCTTGAAGTGATTTCCTTCACGAAGGCTGAATTTTGCTATTGGCAAGGAAAGAAAGAGGGATGAAGAGACAGGATAAAAATTATTTCTTCCACCTTTTTGCAAAATCATCAACAGGGCAACGTTTTTTGCTTTGTGAGAAGTTTTACATACTGAGAAAGTATAGTTGTGATTTACTTTAATATGTACTTAGGGCTGCACACAGATGTAATAAACTTCTCAAAGAAGTTTAATGAAAGTATTGTGCAACTTGATCAGAAATCTACACCTATTCAAACTTGTTAACATAAATTTTCCTAATTTTTTATTAAATTTTTCAATTATTTTTATTAAGATCTTTAACAGGAAATCCACAGGAAAAAAAAATCAAGCTACACTTTACAAGACATTTCCTGTTAAGTTCATGTTGTAAATGTTCAACAGAAGTGTTCAGCAGCTTACATTTTCACATAAATGTAAGAATGAGAGCCTGAGGCAATCTGAATAAAGGCTTTTCAAACTTCAAAGGAGTAGTGAATGGTTCTTGCCCTGCTTTTGCCATCCAGAATTGGCCTAAGCTTTGGGAGCAATTAAAATTAAATAGCCGCTGAACTGCAGAAAGTGAAGATCGGCAGCTCTGGGCATGAGCAGACTTTTATGAAGTCCCCTGACTAATTCATATCTTGGTATTGGGAAAGCAAGGAAAGGAGTCAGAATGAGAATCATTTATATGAAAAGAGAGCAAGACAGCTACATTAACCTTGAATACAATGAATCAGAGCTTTGTTTAAAATCAGCTGTTTTTCAAGCTCTTGTCTGGAAAAACCTTTAGCCACCAGTGATCCAAGCATCTCTGCTTTTGTCCTAATCTCTTATTTTGTAAACAGCCATCAGGGCAGTTAAATGTATCGATAAAGCAAACTCTGTACCAGATATGTGTGTGCGCTGAATGATGCAACTTTTATTTTAGAAATAGTATTTTTAATTTATTTTTTTTTTTAACAGAGGATTTGTTTATCTTATTTCATAAATTTTCTTGAATCATCAGAAATTCTTTGAGATGGATATAAATGAAAATCATAAAAATATTTGTTTATAAACAAGACTACTGAATTAACATATATATATATTAAAATGTATTTCCTGACCTAGTTTATATTTTGAAATTAATGAATGTACGGTTGTATTACAAACTTGTAAAATAGTAACAGGTTATTTTGCTGTCATTGCTTCATGCATCTTTTGTTTTGCAACAAATGCCAGAGCAACATTTTCAGTACAAGTTCAGAACAAATTCAACAAAATAATGTATATATAGATTGGAAATATGATAGTATAGATGAACTCCAATGTATTTAATTATCTTTGAGAGAACGTGCTTACAAATACTACATATGTCATTGCGCCAATTTGTACGTTTTGTAGATAGCCTGTATAGTATTTCAAGTCATGTTTTGAATGTTTGACTTGGGGATTATTTTGTGAAAAGAAGTGCAAAACTAGAAAAAGAAAATTTGAGAGACACTTGCCTTTGTAAGCAGAGAAAATTTTCTAGCATATTCTTGTTAAGGTATCACAAGCATGTAAAATGCTAAGAATACAGTTTTCTGACCACATAGTTTCTTATAGAGTCAGAAAAAAATACAATTTAGCTGTTGTGTTAATGACAGAACTTCAAAAAGATATGACAGCCATTGTAGAAAGTAGACGTCTACTGCATGATAACCTGTGTTTCCCAACTACATAATTTCTTCATAATTGTTCGATTAACGCATATCACCCCTACGTAGCTGGTATTTAACAATCACTAAAAGTCTTGTTTTCCTATTCCATTGATGCTAAACATTCTCACATAAATTAGTATTTTGCTATGTGCAGATCCCTAATGATGGATATGTATTCGTAAAAATCATTATGACACTTTTCCATTTTTATTTGTTTATCACATATTTGAAGTGTAATACAGACATGTTTAGATTCCTCTTTGCTTGACAAAAGGTGCTCTGTATTTCAAATGTGTTTTACATTATTGTTGGCTTGCTCCTTTCTTTCCTGAGCTCACAGATTAATACTTGTATCTGTGTAGCCCTGTAATACAGTATTGCCATTGCTGGTAGCATGTAATTACCTTTGTATTGAGTTTACCTCAGGATAGACGCTGCTAAAGCTTGCTCTGTCTGAAATTTCTTGACCTGCCTGTAGCTTTATTTTATTTAGTTTAGCCGTAGCAGGTGTTTTTCTAATTGAGTAGGTGTCTATGGTGAATTTTTTTATTGTTTTTTTTTCATTTTGGTAGTGTTTGTATGATACAATCATGGTTTTACAATTCTAACAAAATGACACAATGAAGGAAAATACAGATCTGTACAAAAGCAGAGGTCTTGAGAAGTGGAGATGTAGGATGCACCATGGAGGAGTGCAGGCCTTGGATGATATGGGTTAGGGAAGAGGACTGGCACTGGAAATCTCGTGGCTATAAACCTATCACACATGATAGGTTAAAGAAATACAGATCTGCTTTTTAGACACAACAGAGAACAAAGAAATACTATCTGGGCTGTGAGTGCACATTGGTGGCTCATATTGATTTTCATCCAACACTACTCACAAGTACTTCTCAGCAGGATTGGTCTCAATCTGCTCATTGCCCAGCCTGTATTTGTGTTTGGGATTGCTCCACCCCAGGTACAGGATCTTGCACTTGGCCTTATTGAACTTCATGAGGTTCAGATGGATCTAATTCTCAATCTTGTCCAGGTCCCTCTGCATGTCATTCTGTTCCTTAACCACATCAATCAGCCTGGAGTCATCCAAAAACTTCTTGCGGGCGCACTCATTCACACTGTCCATGTCACTGACAGAGGTATTAAACAGCCCAGTCCCAATACCAACTCCAGAGGAACACCAGTTGACACCAATCTCCACTCGGACACCGAGCTATTTATTGCAACTCTGAGTGCAATCATCCAGCCAATTCCTTATTCACCGAGTAGTCCACCCATCAAATCCATGTCACTCCAATTTAGAGACAAAGATGTTGCGTAGGACAGTGTCAGAGGCAGATGATGCTGGTGGGTCTTCCCCTTTCCACCAGTACTGTAACTCCATTGTAAAAGGCCACCAAATTTTTTACACATGATTTGCCCTTAGCGAAGCCAGGATGCTGTATGTGCCATCAGATATACTTCTGGTGCATCCTTATTTCCTCATAAAATTGTGAAACCTACATGAAAAAATAATTACTTTTTTTTGATGTACCTGCATTTACTCTTGGAGATTTTCTGTCATAATTTATTTAGCCAGAGATCTATCTGATTTTTTATAATTTTTTTTTTTGTCTTAAGACACATATCTGGAGTTTGTAGTACAGACCTTCTGTACCACACATTCATTTGCAGTACAGAAACTTGCATTTATTTCCAAAACCCTACAGTTTGTCACCATGCCCAAAGGACCTCCATCATTCACTTATGCGATATATCAATGACATTTGAAAGCAGAAGTGAAAACTGGACGTGCCAAAATGAATGCACACTCTCAGCTTTAGGAACACTGTGCCATAAACAACATATTGTAATAGAAACTTGCCTGCCAATACTGTTGACTTTCTTACTCTAGAAAGCTTTTCTTATTGGAACAAAATGTCAAGTGTTTAAAAAAGTACTTCACAATCACTAACAAGGCCTAAGTTCATAAATTTACCACGTATTTTGTACTGGTATAATTTGCACAAGGTCTGAAAGAATGATTCTTCTTGAATATCCAGTTTATTGTGTCATATAATTCAAAATCTGTCACAAATTTTATAGTTCAAGTGTGATTTTTTAAAAAAATCTGCAACTCTTTACAGTTGAGGGTTCAAACAGGATTTTCCAAAAGAACTGAATGCAAAACATGATGTGGAAATTCCAGCTTTCTTACATGAGAAGTTATAAATCATCGCGTGTTGATATTTAAGTTTCCTTCCAGCTCAAGTCACTCTATGATTCTATGGTTTTATGTGTTGCTATCACTTATTTACTCATCAACAAAGATGGAAAAGCACAAAAGTAAAAAATTTATTCTAAGCTCTTAAATTAACTGTATATTAAGAAGTTTATTTTGAATGCAATATAATAAGACATTTTCAACTGCAAATATGATTCAACTAGCAAAACTATCTAAAATAATTTTAGCTACCTGCTTTAAAATAGGGCAAAGGAGCTCCTGAGAGAACATGTCTCTAATAACTAATTACAACTATTGATAAATTAGCTAAAGCAAAGCAAGTATTATTGACTGAATTCCTTTTTAATGATTAACTGTCACGGACTATCATTGGCTATTGTCTAAATATAAATGCAGAAAAGTAAATATCCATTTGTTGGGAAGTATGTAAATATATTACAGTACCAAATTTTAGTTTATGAAAAGCAAATATATAGTGTAGAAAAAAGCTAAATTGTTCTTCACAAAAATAGATTAATTTATAATATAACAAGTCAATCTTATTTAAGGATGTGAACAAAAATGTCAGAGGACAGTTTTAGCTACAGAAAAACTGTTATTTGTGGATGAAAGTTGTGGAACTAATATGGTAATATGGAGATGTTATTTCTATTGAGTAAAAGGAATAGATATGTCTATTTTATACAGCAAAGGCTTCTCCAGTATTGTGAGGGGAAGCCTGTCGGTGAGTATCTTTGGGGATTTGATCCAAAATCAGGTAAGCTGTACTGACACTACTTTAACCACCACTCCCCAAATCTATTCTCCATCACAAAATAATTTAGCCTGCAAAGAAGCACAGTTGATATAATAGCTCACAAGCAGCTGTATTAGTGTTAGCGGAGCTTGACACGTACAACCCAGTGTCTAAATTACCTGGGACTTTTGGTATTAATATACATAAGTTACTTAAAACCAAAATAAAATAAACAAAACCAAAGTAATTTTCTATTATTTTTTTTTTATGTTAAAAAGGTACAACACTGCATGTAAATAAACTTTATGTTGGATGGGGTATATTCTAATCTGTTCTCTATGTTTGCCACTAAATATGATCATTTTTCTTTAAACTTATCAGATCTTCCAGCAGATGTGTGAAGCAAATTCCTTGCCTCTGGTAAGAAGGCAAAAGGCGTGCCACCTGAACATTTGTCCAAACATATGGGGAAAAAGTTATTGTAAAGTTCAGGTTTTCAAAGCAGATTGGTATTTTGACAGGTAATTATTTAGCACAGTTATTTTTCTGTAAAATCCATACTTCTCTATGTAGATCATGAATATGATGCCATGATAATGCTTCCATATGAAGTACCAAAAATTTTCAAGCTGCATAGAAACCAAAGAAGATTTAATCCAACACTTTACCCTAATATTCACCTGAAAGTTGTTAAAGGAAATATCTTTCACATAATCTAATGCACCAGATTGATATCCGTCTTCATACAAAAGAAAGGTCTTGTGGGAAGCATTTTATTAAAACATCAGAAGGAAATATTGAATGGTGACAGAGGTTGGTTTGTTTCTTTGTTTCTCTGAAGACTGTGTTAGAATGTCAAAGAAAAATTAGTAGAGTGTGTTTACATAAACATTTTCTCTTTTACTAGTAAACCCTGAAAACAGAAATTTAACTCAGATCTCATTAATGTCCCCTAGGAGAAAACTGAGTATCTGATAGAAATTGAAAATATCAGGGTCCATAGAAATACAAAATTTTATACATAATTTTCTGTCACTAAGAGAGATACAAAATATCCAGCTTAGATGTAAGCTGCTGAGTGGTACTGCATTTTCCAGATCCCTTGTGGCAGCATTTTTTCATTGTTCTCATGTCCTTGCACCTGCAAATCCCAATACTGTTACTATTGTGGGCTGTCTTGAGAAGTGACTGTAATTGGCATGAAATCACCCTTTCTTTCTCCACTCTTCCCACCCTAGTTGCAGCTTTTGATTTACATTAAGGGACCTAATAATGTGTATGCACACAACTTTATAAACTGCAAGTAAGTAAGCAGCTGCTCTTGACCAGAATGTTCTCTAGCCACCAATAACAGTACCATATGTAGGAATACCCCATAAGGAACTTAGGCAGGACCTCATGTAAAGTTTATAGTTGCTGTGGGATAAATATGAGGGGAAACTTTACACGAGGCCCTGTTATGCTGCAGTGGACATCCAGTGGGAGATGTTCACCTTGGGGCCTTCTTTTCCTTGCTGGCTCCTGAGAAGTGTATTTCCTTTTCTCATTCTCCCGATCTCTCTTTGTAGGTATTGTTTTTAGTCAGAAGAAATTTTCATCAGTAGACTTAATGTATGTCATGAGCTATGGACGCTCTCAAAAAATATTCGTGCATGTGAACCTGCCTCAGCATCTTTTGTGTAACTTTTTCCTTAAAATTGAATGACACTTTTTTCTCCACATAACTTGTCTTCTAAAGACTTTTAAATATTTATCTACAATTATTACAAATGTTTCTTACTAGCCAAACTCTAGCCATTTTCAAATATCTCTCACTATGTGAATTTCACCCTCACATTGACTGATATGAAAATATTAGTTTGTCTATGTCTATGTGCATATCAGGTGAACTATGACTGCTGCAAGTTTTAAAATAGTTTTAATAGAAAACTCTTAGAAGGACTGTACTTTAACAGTCAAGCCAGATAATGCCTGCAAGTCTTATGGAAACGGATAATATACCTAAGGCACTCTGTTGTAATCCATTATCTGCAGAACCTGAAGAAATTTTTTGGTTAGAGTATCACTATCATTAAAATGGTTCCATGGCCTGAAAGCATGTCACACCAAAAGAAATCAAGCAGAGAGTTTTTCTGGCATGAACATTTCATGTTAGATACTAGGCTGTCTGTAAAAAAATCCATAGTTTATTCAGTATTACTACAGGCACATATCTAGACTATTATGGTTATAGAGCCAGGAGACACTGGAGTAATGTGAATGGACACAGGTCAGTTTTAACTCATAAAAGTGTAGATGAATGAAAAATACATATATAACTCAACATTCAATTCTGAGGAGGGCATAAAGGAAAATAAAACCCACAAAATATAGCCAAGAGACACTGTCATGAGATCAGATTAAATTTCCAACTTTTTCTCTTCATTTATAGATATTGTTTCTAGAGGGTTTTCAGTTCTGTCACTTCCATTTCTCATTAAAATAATTGACATGGAAACTTTTGATTAGAATTTTAATAGCATAATTTGCAAATGATGCTTGCAAACTGTACTTTCTTAACCTTCTAAATATCTGCTATTTGATTTACTGACTTCAGTTTCTTACTCTCCTGCATTTTTTTTTGTCAGTTGACAGATAGCCATCTGAAAAATTGTCAGTTTTCTGCAGTCTCAGAACCAAATGCAAAGAGGATGTAATTGTATGCTTTATTTTAAACAGATACTCAACACCTTCCATTTTCTTCTTTCACATATACATCAAGGGCTAATATACTTTTAATATTGATGAGAGACAAAAAGACCAGCGATTGCCAACGGCAGATAGAAAATTTTTGTGGTCTTGGTTGCTTGATTGCTCTTTGTGTGTGCTAGAACAGCTGTGCCAATTGCATACAATCTTCTATTTTACACACTACAGGTTTTCTGACCCTAAAATATAAGAGAAGGAATCATGCACTCCTGGTTTCTGTCATAGAATATACAACTTCAGTATAAATTCACACAAAAGTTTTTGACAAATTTAGCACTTTAGCTTGTGGAATTATCTACTAGTAATTTCTACTAAGGGAAACAGAAATGGATCCTATGATTCAAATGTATATGCTCTAAATAATATGTAGGTATACCTGTGTCCTGGATTTGGCTAGGATAGGATTAAATTTCAACAGAATCTGACAGAGGGTCACAGGCAGGATAGGCAACCAAACCAGCCAGTGTGAAATTCAATACCAAACTGATGTCATGCCTGCTCTATAAGGGTGGAGGGTGGGCCAGGTGCATGATCCCCATGCAGCTGATGCAGCTTCAGGCAGTTGGGTTCATTCTACATAATTTCCTTTATATAGTTTCATTATTATTATTGTTATTGTTGTGTCTTCCCCTCTTTTGTAGTTCTGTTAAATTCTCCTTATCTCATTTGTGGAGTTTAGCCTTTTCCTCCCTATTCTCCTTCCCATCCCACTGAGTGGTGCTCAGCTCCCAGCTGGCTCTAAACCGCAACAGCCTGTTTCCTTTAAACTAAGTTGAGCAAAAAAATTGGAAGCTAAGACATTTTTCTCAGTTTCAAAATTTCTCATTTCAGATAGATATCTGGCCACTACCTCTCAATATATGTTTTATTAATACTCCACTTTTGGGGAGGGGGGACATTCAAGCTTTAGAAACCTGGGAAAGAGAAATTGCAGTTATGAATGACAAAATAAGTCAGGAATATGAACAATGAACAGAGCTTTCAGACACACAAAGTCTCTCTCTGCTTGAATAAGGGTGCATACATGACTAAATTTCTAGGGCATTCTATGGTACATTTTTATTTCTCTTGTTTTGGCAAGAAATTCTATAATGAACTTGAAGAAGGTTTTTAAGTATAGTTTTGTCAAAAGGATACTGTACCACAAGAGATCTCTGAGGTTTGGAAGGAGGGCGCTAAGGTCAATAAAGATTCTAACTAGATATATTTGCATTCATGGTTTCTCCCTAGTGATGATTTTTATGCTATTTACTTAATTTCTAGTTTTATCCATATGTTCTCAGACTCCGTAAATAATGACTGCATTTGCAAAGTCTTCTGGGAAAGGTGCTGGACTACTTGTTTCCCTTTTACTCAGGCAGACCTATAATGCTTCATGTCTTAGGTGATGACTTCTGTTAAGGAATATTATAAGTCTCTGCTGCCTCCAACAACTCTGAGTCCAGAAATTCTTTCACCCTGGCTGCTGGATCCCAGCTAGGATATCTAGGATCTCCATCCCAGGCTGGTGGATGTGAGTGATGCTTTCCTGCTTTCACGTTCAACCAGCAGCAAAGCCAAGCATGTATCCCAGAGACACACATGCACAGACATAAGCACAGACATGCATGAAAACTGACACAGCCATCTACACAGGTTGACACAGATAAGGCGTTGCCTTCAATAACACATAATGACATACCACATGAGCACAGCCAGCCAAGTTCCCTGCCTCCTCTTTGGCTGGTAGAGATTGAAGCTCACTATGGACAGCACATACTCCACGCTCTCTAGATTCACATACACACACACACACCTAATCAAAGATCTCTCAAGTACCAGCATAAACGCCCTGTCAGTCCAATGCTCCTAGCTGGATCCTGGGCCGTCTTACCTGCCTCACTCACTGTCTGGTCCAGTTTGGTGCTCACTAGCAACTATACACACACTGACACACTTATCTCACAGGCATCCTACACTCCTACATCTACCCCGATACCAGCCTGTGCCCTGTCCCCACACGATACTAGACCCAAGGTCTCCTGTTTGCTGGCTAGTCCAGCTTGGGATTTGCTAGTGAATACACAAGCACACCTTATGCATGACTGATTTGGGAAAGATACATATAGTCGCTCTTCCAACAGCTGGCACACAGGCTGTGCCCCAGGTCCTACTTCAGCTGCCAGCTGAATTCCCTGAATACCAGCTCTTTCTCACACTGGTCTCTGCCACTAGTTAGTATTTGGGACATTCACCATTTCTGTCCCAGTGGCTGGCAGCCAAGACCCCACACTTGCTCCAGTAGCTAACACTACAGGCCAGAGACACCTACACCCCTGGCCTGAATTCGGATGTTGGCACCAACTCTACTCACAGTGGTCCCCCCAGTGGCTTAGTCCTTCCACACATATGTGAGATAGATTACACAGAGACATAGTTAAGGATAAGAGGACAGGACAGACTGAGAAGATCAGGCACAGGGCTCAGTCCAAATGTGGTGACCACCCCCTTTCTACATGTGAACAACTCCTTTTATACCCCTTTCTGTCTATTCCTCTGTTGTGTCTGCCCATTCCCCTGCCCCTGTCCCATCAGTTTGCATAGTTCCAGGATCCCCTGTACCCTCCAATACCTGGGACCCTCAAGTCTTCATCCTGATGAAGGGCTAAGTCTAAGTTCACCCTCTTTCAAGTGATTCCTGCGTTCTCTTGATAGCCTATCAATAAGTATCATTGACTATATTAGTTTCTTGTTATTGTCCCCATTGCTATTGGTCTGTCAGGTCTGTATCTGTAAATTTTCCATTTTGACAAGGTATTCAGTTAGATACCTTACTGAAAAAACATTCTGACACTCCATGTACAGGATTTGTTGTTTCAACTGTCACCACATGAAATTACATGTAACTGCTTCCTTATTTATCCTGAGTTAAAGATATGCAGTATCTGTGAAATTCATGGTTATATTCAGATCCAAAATGTGTATCTGAGCAACTATGGAATCAGCAGGTGGAGATAAATCTGCAAGACAGCAAATAGACAGAAATTTGCCTCCATTTTATGAAGCATCTGCTATCTGTGTAATTATAGACTGCTGTCTTTGTTGAACTGAATTGGTACAGTATTTTTCTTGCTACTACAGAGGTACAAGCACCCAGTCAGCCATCCAGAAAGTAAAACTGTTCAATCACCAAAAAGATGAAGGCAAAGCTATACACATTTTGGCAGCAACACATAGGCAAATAAGTTCTTGACATACATGTCAATTTCCAGACATGTAAATATATGTAAAAATATATGAAAATGTAAAATAGTGTAAAATATGATTGTGAAAATGCAAAATAGTGTTCTTTTAAAATAAATAGACCTACCTGACTTACGAAGTATGTTAAAGTCATTCTAACATGCACCTTTTAATATTATTATTTAATGATATTGTCAGTTATCTAGTCTAGATATTTAATATATATAGATGAGAGGACCTTGAAGAAGGAAAAAATAAAGCATATCATTGCACTCCATTGGATCTTTGTACATATTTTCAGCTCCACATAAAACTGTATCTAACATAGAGAAGATAAGCATAATAAAACTATCAACTCTAATTACATGTAACATACAGTCACTACTGATTCGATCTTGCTTATTTTCTCTTAGAATATGTGTATCTTTAAATATTGAAAACATTTAGAGGAATAGAAGAAAGAACCAAAATTACTTTAACAGCAGTAACTACTGGATGCCAATTAATTGCATTCGCAATGATACTGGACAAAAGTAAAAGCAGAATTATTGAAGTGTTGCAGTTTTGTTTCTAAAAATGCAGCAAAACTGAACAGAGTAACTGTAAGCAACGTCTTACGAAGGATCAAAATCAAACCTGATGTAAACAGTAATATTCCTATTCTATGTAAATAAGCAGATAAGAATTTATCCTCAAAGGAAACATTTTATATACATACAGTCTTCCCTTCTCTAAGTATCCAATATAAAGCTCTCAAGTATTAATACTGTTTCCTTTCACCTGACTTCTGCATAGTTAATCACATAGATAAGTCATTTGCTTGTAATGATGCAGCAATTTCAGCTGCTTTAACTTTTTTAAAAAGTTACCATAAATGAACAAAGTACATTCAACTGCAAAAAAGGTATGACTTTTAAGAGAGATTTTTAATATTAAGAAGAAACAGTTTTCAGAATCCACAGGAGTGGCGGCAGGGTGGGTCATTAATGACAAACCACAGTGAAAACAGTAATTACTTATCTGTATTTCTATCAGTGACTTAATATTAATCTCTGTATGAATCACAAAATATAGTTATTCTTAATCAAAGATGTTACATTATAGACAGATTAGTGTGCTATACAACCTGCATTTGTAATCACCATTTAGCAGCGGTGCTCAAAAGATTAAACTGCTGTGGTCACCATTACTATACTTAAACATATCAGGTCAGGGACACAAACTGATTTAAAGCTTGAAGTACACCTTGCTTTTTCTCAGAGTTCACAGTGTCCACAGGAAGATTGTGCTCTCTATCGATGCAAAAAAATAAATGTCGTAAAGAAACAGACCACGTAAGACTTTTCACTTCAGTCTGATCTCATGTGAAAGAGTTATGGCAGCTGGGAGAACTATGTGGCACTCACTTGTAGTGGTCAAGCTATTTTTCCAGTTTGTTTATGACTGTGTTGATTCAAGTTGTTAACATCATGTTTTTCCCACTTAATACTTTGATATTACCATCTTGACGGTTTAAACAACCTTCTCCAGTTCTCTTGAATACAACATTGAAAACTTCCCTTCACAAAGTGTCAGAAAAAAAATGTGGAAACAAAGCACATGTATTTTTCAGTTCCTTTCCAAATATCAATATCCTGCTGAGTACACTACCTTTAGGTGAGCACTGGATTATGGCATGTTGACTGTAGGAGGAAAGCCTGAGAGACAGCCAGATTTATTTAAAAAAAAAGTAAAATACCTACAAGAGGAAAGTAATCGAGACTTTCAATTCCTGTTTCTGCCTAAACATAAGTAAAGTCACTTACAAGTACTGGTTTTGTTTTTAAATTACACTATATGTAGGTCTCTGTTGTCATGGAAAACTCATTGGGTCACTGAAGGTTTGTCCACAAATGTTTAAAAAAAAGATTAATTAATATTTATATAAATATTGTTTAATTTCTTATGATGTTAGGAAGACCTTTCATAAATTAAGAAAAAAATAATATTTTTTTCTGTTTTTTTCCAAGATTCGTGCTATTTAAGGAGTTTTAATTCACTCAGTATGCATGATTCTTTTTAGTTATCTTCCCTTTCAGTTTCTAGTTTACCACAAAATACTGCAAAAAAGCAGGTGCAAGTGATGCAAAGGAATTTTCAAAATTAAAAAAAAAAATAAAATTTATAGACACACATTGATCTTAGAAGTCATAAAAATAATTCAATACCAAATCAAATATTAACATAATCGGTTTATCTGGATAGATTTACACAGAGATTTTTTGAACTTGTTTCAGAATGGGATGACGGGTCTTGTTGCTTTTTTTCTGGCACTGAATTATTACACTGGGACTGGCTTAAAGGTAAACATTACTGTGCCTTGCCTTCATATCTGTAAGTGTATAGCAGTAGCTACTGTAAATAATAAAGACTGTAAGGATTTTTCTCACATAGCTACCTTTTCCCCATTTCATCAGATAAGAAGCAAGTCGAGCACAAATTTAATTCTGGATACTTACAATCAAGAGCAATCAACTACCAGAGGACTACTGCTTTCTAACAAGTACCAGTGTTACTTACTGAAGCTGTCTTAATAGCTCTTACAGAAATGTGGTATTACAAATGACAAATTTATTAGAAATGGTGCAAAAGAATATTTTATAATTCTCTAATAACTCTAATTTGAAAATGGAAAACATTTTTTTTTTCTATAATTTACCACCTCCACTTTTAGAATCGTCACACTAGAAAGAAATTGCAGATACCTCTTTCTCTTTGTAAGGAAAAATTCCTATTGTTTTGTCTCTCTGAACTTCTGAAGTTGTTTGGGTTTTTTTTTAAATGTTTCCTCTTGCTATACACTTAAGCAGAGCTATTTTGATTAAATTGCTTCCAAGATAACCGCAATTATAATGCAGTAGACTTGTGTATAGTTTATTCCAAAGTGCACATTGCTGTAGTACAGGGTACATAAAATATCTATCTGTGAGGTGTCTATATGAGATGAGTACAACATTGGTTGCCTCTGACATCACTGAATTATAAATAATAAACTGAAAGCTACACTATTTATTTTTCATGGAACAACTGTATGAACATTTTAGTAAACTATGCTGTAGTAGTCTGTAGAACAGAGAATATATTTGGAATTGTAATAGATTTAATTCTGCATGGGTATCTTTCAATTAGACTATCAGTAAAAGTAGACACAAAACAAATTCCTAATGTGAAAATGCTACAGTAAAAGAGCTATCATATTCTTGTTAATTCATATCCTAAAATTGGAAAAAACTGGTTTAGAACAACTGAAATATTAAATGTTGCTAGTGAGAAGGCTAGCATGATTAATTAGCAACATAATACAAGGAGAAGCCATACACAACATTCTGTGTTGCTTACACTTGGTAATAATTGGTTCTAGGAGAAAAACAGGGAAAAAAGCAACTATTTCAAAAGACTAGTACTGTAATATTTAAATACTCTGATAAAGACAAGAATGCAAAAGACAGTGATATTTTCTCTGAATTAAATGTTCACTTTTATGATAACTAAATATACTTATCTATTTATTCTTAGTCTGCTTTACTGCCTTTGAAATTTTCAGCATCTTTGCTATATCTTTCTTGTGACTGCTTTCATGCCTGTTTAAGTTAAAATGGTGGCACATTTATGCCAGATATAGGTTAGACTTTTAAAGTAGATATCACAAATTTATATTTCTCTGTTGTCTGTTCAGTTAGTTTTAATAAAAGAATAAAGAAGCAGCAGACACAACATCAATCAGTAGAAGCTGTGAAGTTAAAATGAGAAAAAAAAATGTTTGTAAAGAGATTTGCAAAATCCAGAAAGCAATACATACAGTTCCTAGCCACTAACAAAACATCCTTAATAATTATTTTTAGCTAGCAGTCTGTAAACTGACAGAACTCACCATTAAGACTAAAACAACAGATAAATGGCTAAACAAAGAGACTTTTAAGCACATTCAGGATGAAACATACTAACAATAATCTGGTTAATTAGCAGAAGAATCACTCATTCTTAGATAGTATGATAGCAGGGAAGAAAAGGTAACATAAGATACATTTTTGTGTGTCCTCTGATGGGAGGTGTTCCAGTCCCTTGATCATCTTCGTGATCCTCCTCTGGAGCTGCTCAAGCAGGTCCATGTAATTCTCATGCTGGGAGACCCAGAGCCCCAGAGCTGGACACCCGACAGTAGTTCAGGTGGAGTCTCCTGAGAGTGGAGTACACTTGACTTCACTAGTTACATGAGGAAAAAGTATTACTTTCATGTGCCAATAACCATTTCTGGTGAAAAAAAAGGTGTAAAATATAGTTTCATCTAGAAAAAAAATAAAGATTGGACTTGGTTACAGGTTCTACATTTCAGACTATGATTTAATGTTGGAACATTCTAGAAGGAAAAATTGAAACCACCTGACAGCAATGAAATTACTACTTCTATGTTTTGAGAAGATGCTTTTCTAAACAATTTTGAGAAATACAGATAAAAAAAAAAAACAGGATATGGAAAACATACATCTTTGGAGTATTTCAGAAATCAGGTTACTATTATTGTGCTGATTGGCCCCAGAAATGAAAAAAAAAGATGATTTTTTATTCAAAGGGAAGAACTAAGAAAAAAAAAAGTGTTTATATATTTTCTTCTTTTATACAATCTAGGCAAAGATCTAATCTGGAAGAAGAGCTCGCTCACGTGTCATAGTGTATGTTTTTGACAGAAAAATCTTCAGAATTCAAGAAAACTATAAGGTCAACACTTCTCTTTTCTTTCTTTCTTCCTTTCTTTCTTTCTTTCTTTCTTTCTTTCTTTCTTTCTTTCTTTCTTT
>VWZK01011711.1:77308-110180 GCA_013396935.1 Baryphthengus martii | reverse complement strand
GCTAATGAATATCTATATTTACTGACCAGAAGAGCTTCATTTCTCAGGTAAATTAGGTTTCAAGAATGCTCCGGGGTTAGGATTTTTTAGTTATGTTATTTTATCTCCCTAGAGGAATGAAGGAGTACATGCATCCATCACAACCCAGCTGTAAACAGAAGCAGTTCACTAGAGACTTGCAGATCCTTCTACCCCCTATTAACCTGACCTGAGGAATTTATTTATCATTTCTATAGGCTTTGATATTATCACCCACTATAAGGCTTACAGCAGAGTGGAAATAAACCTCACACTGCACTTTACCTAGAGCCTTGTGCCCTTTCCTGCCCGTTCCAAAGATAGATGCTTCAGGTATGTTTTGGTATGTAAATTGCTACACCCGTAATTGTTTTCCCTCTCATTCTAAAAAGAGCCTTCTTTGTCATGAAAAATCCCAGAACTGACCAGCTTTGTTATGTGGACATTAAAAATAAAGACACTGATCTTGTGTGTGTGTTTAGACACAGACAACACTCACAAAAAATGTTGAGGCCGTAGAACGGGCATTAAGTACCCTTTTGAGACATTTTCTTATCACTAAATCTGTATAAATTAGGAATGACAAAACTGAGTTTCTCAGAAAAGCAGAGATCTAAAGAAAGTAAACAGCCTTTTGGTTTTGTCCTTGCTGGGCAAGTACTTTGTGACCTGTATATAATTGGCTCTTAATTTCATATTCATGTATTGCAGAGAAGCAAAGCTGTCCCCTGCTACGCTTCCATGAGCTACCTTAATCAAGCTTACATATATTAAGCACATTCCATGTTTTATTCCTACACTGTTATTTCTCCTGTTGTCCAAACTGCATTTCCTGACATTCACAATTAAGGAACTCGCCATTCAAAGCAAAAGCAAGTGACTTTATTGTTTGATTGTAGATCCTATGGAGCAAAGCCTCTAAAAGATTAAATTTAATCCTTTGATCTACTGTGTTAGCAACTGCCCTATCTATTTTATAAGCAGGATGACAAAAGCATTATGAGGCCTGGGATTTGTGACATAGAGTAGTGTTAAACCCCACACTGTTCTGTGCTAAAAAGTGGAACATTTTTCTAGTAGAACAATATTACTGTGAACTTCCTGTGAAGGTACTTGGAGTGAAACTTAACCTAGATGTAATTTCAAACAATTTTACATGATAATTGTACCAGGGCATGTAAAACAAAGTAACTGAATATATTCAGAATCAACTACATAAACATGTTCTTAAAAAGCGAACAAGTTCATTTCAAAGAAGTACCTAAAAAATTTTAAAGTGAGTAAAGTAAGTTGGTTACAGAAGACTCGAAAAGGTCATACATGGTATCGAGTCAAAGGGCAGAAGAATCAAGAAACTGCAATCCAGCTGAAAGAACTAATTTGAGGAAAGATACCAGAACCATCTATTAAACCTTGGTAACGCTTTACCAAGAAGAAATCATTTATAATCTACTAACTATTGTGGGTTTATCCTTACATAAAATTTTGTCCTTATTCTTCGATAAACCCTCGGTACCACCAAACTGGGTGCATTTAACAAAGTTTAAGGAGCACAAACAGACAACTGGAAAATTTTAAGCTATAGCCACTATGAAAATGTTGAAAGAAGTCTAGGCTTTCTGGTCAAGAACATAAAAGCATAATAACAATTCTCCGCAACATAAAATGTCACCAGTAAGAGATCTGCAACCAATTGTACCATATATCTACCTTATCAAGGCTATGTATAGTCAACATTATTTGCACCACAGTTAGGTTTTAGGGAAACCTTGTTAATTTTGAGGATAGGAAATCCTTGAAGTAAGTGACATAGAAAACAAACAAACAAACTCTATATCATTTCAGTTTGCATTTTTGGAAAACACTGTACTGACAGCTGTCAGAAATTCAGATACAATTGATCCTCCTCCCCTCTGGCTCTGATAGGCTACATAACTTTTTCAGGACCATTGTAACTTAACACTTCTGAGAGTCCTTCTGCAACTCCTGTGAAACAATGTCCTTTGGCAAATAACTGCTGCTGTAACAAGCATTTAATACAGGTTTAAACTCAGTACTCCAGCATGGTTGCAAGTTTCAGAGAATTCTGAAGGGGAACTTTCACCTCTCAAGCAGATTAAGTAATCTCTGGAAGGGATTATCACTTTTCATTTTAACATTAAAAATATTATATTACACACTGGCACAGCTATAGTAGACAAGTCATCCTTTGCCTTCCTGAGGTATTTGCTGTAAATCTTCATTCTTCATTAAAAAGAATCAATATCAAAATGTGATTGAAATCTGAACTAGAACCTCTAATTAAGAAACTAAACAAACACATCAAAATTCAGTAAGGAACAGATTTTCTTGACTTTAAAAACTGGTATACAATTGTTCAAAAATACTGGACTATTCAGAAGTGATGATCAAGTCAGAAACATTAACAATTTCTGTGAAATTTTCAGCCCAATATAGAAAAGCTCATGTTCCAATTGTTTGTTTGTTTTTAAACTCAGTCTACAGTAACAAGATGGGAAACAATCTAAAATTACCTTTCTGAAATCCTGTGAACACTCCTCCATCTCAGGTGATCTTTGGCAAGACACGTACATGTGCTGTCATTAAGAATACAAGAAGCTCATGATTTAATCTCTTCTGTTTCTGATTCTGAGGAAGCTAAAATGTTGCATGAAACAGTAGCTACTCACACAATTTAGACTGCAGTAGATTGGAGTCCTCTACTGGTCCAAGTTCCTTCTTTATGGAATGGAAGCAGAGAAAGGGTGCCCAGTTACATTTTAACCTTGTCCTTTTCAAAACAGATCTGAAACAGAGACATAAGAATTCTAAAGTATAAGTATAAAACTAGGCATAACATGAACTGGTTAAACTAGAACTGCATGTAAGACCTAAAGAGCACTACGTCTATATGACACACATACTTCGATTAATCTTGTCCTAAAAGTATAGCATCATAATCTAAACAGCTGCCTTCTTTTGGCACTTTGACTCCATGTATTTATATTGTTGCATGGTATATACCGCAGTTCTTCATTTTCCTGTTGTTTGCAATCTAGAAAGAGACCAGTCAGAACTCTCCAGTCCATCCTAACTCCTGAGCTGATCTCAGAGCACGCTACAAGATCCAACATCTTATGGAAAGGAGGAAATTTAAATATAAACTCACTGAATCCTAAAGTAACAACACTTGCCGTAGTTGGTTTTCTGTCCACTTCCTGCCAGAAACATTTTTTGAAATGCCGTAAGAACTCTTTTCTGGAAGTTTGGTGAAAAGTGAAATTGAGAAGTCAGTAATGGAAAAACATATTGAAATAGAAAATAGCTTTAGTCAGAGAGGAAATGAATCGCAAACCAGTCCCAGGATCTAATGCTTGCTTGGTTTACTGTAAAACATGGTTAAATTGCTGCCACTTACCAATTTATGCTTCCAATGTTCCTTCTATCTGCTCTACAATACAGGTATGCCAGAAGTGGCTGACAGAAGGAGGCAGAACATTTATTTGGACTTGAACCTTTTTTTGTGTCTCCAAGACCTAGTCCGGGCACAATTTGTAGTCATTTGGTTGAAATCTTTTCTATCAGTGTCAGATGTATTAACACCAGTTCTATATTCAGACTGGGGTACCTTCCAAGCACATGGTACAAGATCCTCAAAAATTCTTCTACACAGTACAACAGAAGGAAAATCCTACAACAATATAGAAGAGCATTACTCACACTCTTTTAATTGACAGTCCTCTAGTGACAAGTGAATGAGTCAAATCTAAGCAGAGCTGAAATATTAGATAGATAAAACCCATGAAGAAAAGAGCAATTTTCTAGCCGGAATTTCTAATTGGTATAATTATTTTCTTTAAATGGAAACGTATCACTATTAGGACACTTCAACTTTTTGCTTTTAAACAATAGTTTTATTTCTGAGCACTTCATCTGACATATAACACTAAACAGGGAACTACTGGAGAGAGTTCAGCATAGAGCCACTAAGCTTATTAAGGGAGTGAAGCATCTCCCTTATGAGAAGAGGCTGCGGGAGCTGGGTCTCTTTAGCTTGGAGAGGAGGAGACTGAGGGGTGACCTCATTAATGTTTATAAATATGGAAAGGGCGAGTGTCAGGAGGATGGAGCCAGGCTCTTCTCAATGACATCCAATGACAGGACAAGGGCAATGGGTGCAAACTCAAGCACAAGGAAACACTGTTCCCCAGTGAGGGTGACAGAGCCTGGAACAGGCTGCCCAGAGAGGATGTGGGGTCTCCTTCTATGGAGACATTCAAAACCTGCCTGGACGTGTTCCTGTGTGACCTCCTCTAGGTGATCCTGCTCTGGCAGGGGGGTTGGACTCGACAATCTTTCGAGGTCCATTCCAGCCCCTAACATTCTGTGATTCTGTGAATTAGAATGTAAAAATACAAAACATAAAGCCTGACAAAGGAACAGAAAAGGACAACAATCTTAGAGGTTCTCCAAGTGAATCCCTCTGCTGCTGATTGTCCAACATTACTCAATTCCTCTTTTCCTAGTAACGTTTAAATCCAGCAGTATGGGTAGAATGAGACTCATTATATCCTTAACACATGGTTTGTATTTATCCTATCACACTTGTAGCATACACCATTATACAGTCTTAAGACAAAGTCTCACAGTAAATTGCAGTGTGTCATAAATAATACTGACCTTGTCCAGCTAAAACATCATATTTCAAGTTTTGGAGGGAGATTCCTGTTCCATATAACCATTTTCTTATGTAACAATAGCATCACTATGTCTGTCTGTATCCTCCATACTTCAAAATGCACTCACTGTAACTTCAAAAACTTCTGTGTCTCATCTTCCACTACAGTGGGAATTGACAGAAATCTAGTCAATTCAGGATATACTTCTATTGCAACACAATAGAAGTGGTCTGAAGAGTGCTGAAATGCTCACTTAATATATGCTGGAGATAATTTATTTCAACTAGTTTTGAGGACTGAATGCCCAACAGCAATTGCTCCTCATACACGCACTCCAGTTGCGTTCTAAAGTGGGTCTTTCTCTGCAGGTATGTGCTTATCCCCTCCAGTGCTATATAAAAGCAATGGAATTTCCAGCAAGAAGCTGGTATAGACTGTCTTTTTGGATTGAAAATATATATGTTGCTGCAACACACTCAGATCAAATATTAGTCCTCTGATACCAATGGAATTGTATCAGAGATGAGTGTAATGTATCACTTTTGCTTTCAAAAATCGGATAATCCTATTAAATGGAATATATTTTGGCTGCAAAAACAAGAACTCCATCATAGGAACAAAATTGAAGTTTTTAGGTTTTGTCAGAATGAAACCAAGATTGTTTGTTGCAGAAACAGGGAAGGAGAAGCTCATCATAAATAGCCAGAAGGCTTAGTAGTGAGAGCATTCATCTGTGGTGTCTGAACTCAATACCCTGCTCTGTTTTATTTGAAGGGAGGACTAGAAGTTGTCTCTTCCTGCAGACTTTGCCTTTACTAACAGAGTGGGTCTCTTTCACTCAGTAGGAAGTTGAAGTGGCTCTTTGGGGACAACTCAGCGACTGCCTAATGCCTGACCCTGCTCCTCTGATGTGGCCACAGCCTGGAGCACCAGCTTCTCTACTCTGGGGCCACAAGGGCTTCATCCACTTCACACTTTGATCAGAAATTTAGTGCTGGCAGGTGCTCCTTCAAACAGGTACATTTCTGAAGAGAACAACTCCAATCATTTTCCATTTACCTCACATTCTCACTTTAATTCTTCATCAGTTCAAACAAATTTCTAACTGGTTGTTTACCCTACAGTTGCAGCTCACTAAGGTGTATGGCAACAGATTTGGGTGGTTAAAAGCACAGAGGTGTAGCTTACTATCTCCAACTGCCCTTAATCCAGACATGTTCATAGCAATGGCATCAGGAATTCCTTAAAGCCTTCAAATTCTCCTGCTCATACATTTAAGATTAAGGACATACTACGGCAAGTGTTGTCCCCAAGCAATGCTCCATTCAATATTATTCCAAAACTGGCCCAGTTTAGCTTAATGCCTTTCATATCAATATAGCTATTCTTGAAATCAAAGGTCATTTACAGTTCTTGTACAGTCAGAATGTAGATGCATCTATAAGGAGCACAATGACAGCACTAAAAGAGTTGTAAAGACAGATTATAGAAGATTACAGGATACAATACCAAATAATATTCAAATCCATAGGAAAAAAAAGCCAAACAGATAAGAGGGCTTCGCATGCGCCTTTGTTTCACAAATAATCATCTATTGTACCCATGTGCTTTCTGAGATCTGTTTTACTTATATGGTTATGATGTTTTCTTTGATGAGAGGTTTTCACTAAGTCATCCAAAAGTTCAGGATTTTATGACTTTTATTAGGTTTTAATTTGACTGACTGCTTCTATGTACCATCCTAATGGGTAAAGGGAAATGAAAGGATTTGTCATAGCATATAACATGCTTAATTCTTTTCTTCCAAATTCATCATCTTTAATTTGGCAATAAAAGTAATCATCGATGTATTTATTTTTTTTTAAAGCCTGCATTGTTCTCTGATGCCTGTAAACAGAGATAACCTTGGAGGAATCTGTGAATGTACTCTCTGAATGTGTTTTGCAGGAGTGGCTGTGTTAAGTGGTTTCTTTGTCAGTCTTTGCACAAAATATTGTGGCCTGATATTCTTAGTGTGGCTTGTAGATCTCTTTCGTTGTGAATACAGATGACTGTATCGTGAAATTTAATTTAAATTATATGACTATCTAAACTAAATGGTAATCCATAAAGAAACAAACATTCAATCTACAGCTGAGGGTTTATCAAACAAACACTATTCAAACTGTATATGAATTAATAAAATTCTGAGCTGGTCTCTTTGTTTTATTTCATTTTACTTGTCCAATCCATTTTACATTATACAGGTTACATAACTGAGTACCTACGAAAAAGACATTTCACAATCAAAACTAAGCCAGAGCATTTTTTTTTTAAAGCTTCATGTGTGCAGTTCCATAAAATGTGAAACATACTCTGGTTTGCAATTAAGTTTATGAAGTGTTACTGTCAACTTTCTGTGTGATTTTATCAAAGTGCTTGAAACAATCAGAGAAAACAATTGCATCCTGCAAAACACACTAATTTGGGAAAATGTCTGTTTGGAATCTGAGTGTACAATTGTTATCATATCAGTGTGAAAATCTATCTTCATTTTAAGGAAAAAAAAAGGAATTTGATTGAAAATACTCATATTTTTAACTGCAAGTTGAGTAATTATTTCTTGATGGTATATGGAAAAGAGAAATATTTTCCATAAAAATTGCAAAAAATACAGAATACGTCTGAGTGATTTCCATGTTTCATTAGAAAGCTGTATTGTAAATTCCAAAAGAGAATAGCAGATTTTTGTTACAAAACTATACTCAGGGTTTTAAAAAGTAACTATTTCTTTGCTTTGGGACATGCTTCATATTAACTGAAGTCAGCTGAAAATCTGAGACCAACACAGAATGCAGCAAGGTTTGCAGAAAAGTGATGCAACAGAATCTCTGTGGTTTAGTTGGAAAAAAATCAAAAGACTAAACACCAGTAATGATATTCCTGAGTTTAAATGTACTTTTTTTTGTGTGTGATTATAAACATACTACTTCTTCTACAAGCATTTGTATTTGTTTTAGAAAGGAAATACCTTAATATTTATAACTAGGCTATAAAATAAAGTAACTATGTTACTTTCAATATGTGTTATGTATTTGTAAACCTTAAAAAGGATTAATTTTTCACTTGGATTATTGTCAAGACATAGCACCTTCTTCTGTTATCTTGTTTAGCATCTGACTGTTTTATTACTGAGAATTATGCAACTAATTAAACAACCTTTGTCTTAGCCTTTAATTTTTCTTCCTCATTAAAAAAAAAAAATTAATAAATAAATTCACCTTGCCCTTCTCGTAGGCTGAATAGCAGCAAATTAAAGCGGGAGTGCTTCACTTGACAAATTTAATCCATCCATCTGTTCTAAACTTTTCTGTCAAAACTCCCAAATCTACCTGATGCTTTCCTAATAACTAAGCATATAGTAAAATCTGTGATATGGAAATGAGCAGAATATGACATTTTCCTGCTAGTCTAATGTGTACTAGGTTTTGACACTTGTCTATCTAACTTGTCAGCTTGGAAGTTATCTGGATTAGTTCAAAGATATTGCCAAATTCACAAACAGACAACATGTTTCTCTATCATATCTGACACACAGTGCAAGGCAACAATATGACGAAAAATACTGCTGCTATTTAAAAAAATCTATTTAAACATCACTTCCTGCATTTCTGCCCAAAAGGAAGGACAAGGCGAATTAATTTACTGGGGTTTAGAACCACCAAGTGTCCTCGGATACTTGACTCAAGTATCATATATAATATTTTATAAGGAATGTTATAATAGTCTGAGTATACCATGTATGTCAGAAGGAAAAAAACAAATGGATGTCACAGTCCAGCAACTTGTCTAACACCAGGTCTTGTTTTTCATACAACTGTTTATGACGGGTGCTAAATTTTACTGCACTGAGCTTTCTCCTGATTAAGTTAAAAATAAAAAGGCATCCCAACTACCATTCTTCAGATTTCAGAAACACCTAAGCTGTCTGCTGGAGAAAACACTATCATCCAAACTCAGGTGGTTTTGTTATTCATGTGGCTATTTCCTATTGACTCTATCAAACATGGTGCTAAAAATTAAAAGATATTGGGTGAGATATGGAAATCACTTTCCAAGGGAATTGAGCTTCCATCAGCCATTTACACTTTTAGTTTCTTCTGCATGCCTTCCTTCCATTTCTGTCTGGTTTCATGATCTAAATCCATGGATACTGGGAATGAATCATGCTAGCATGCAATTTTTGGTTTGTAGAAATCATGCGAGAATAAGCTCCATAATCTTCTATTTAAAAAAAAAAAAAAATTAAAAAAAAATAAGTGTTTTTCAGAGGTCACATTTAGTTTTGTACGTTCGTGCCAAAGACTGATTCAAAAAAAAATAAAAATAAGGGGCAAGTTCCAGTTTTCACACAAGCAAAGCCTTGGCAGCCAAGTGAAATAATAATAATAAATCCACAAGAAAACATAGAAAGAAAACACTGAAACCATCTGCTCCAGGGATAGGTAGAGGAAGGAAATTCTGTCTTGAACAATGTATGTAGGACGTGCACCATTCAATAAGAGAACATGTAATTCCTGGATCCCTGGAGCTCCTTAGAAAGGTTTTATTGAGAAACCTTTCTCTATTGCTTAAAATGTCACAATCTTTTTATAGATATTAAAAAAAAATACTGTGCTTTTCCATTGTCCTTGAGCTCAAAAAGCAACAATTTTTCTTTTTTTTTTTTTGTTAATGTTTACAAAAATCATGAGCAACCCTGCCTGTCATAATTAGTATAACTGTTTTTCTGGCAAAATAAAGGAAGTTAAGGTAAATGTGTTGGCAACATAAAGCCCTAGACAATTGAAACAATAGCAATCAGTGATACATCAGTACAATTATTACATGCAGCCTCAGCCTGCTTTGATAGTGAAGGTTCCTGGTTTGATATTATTAAAATAAAATTAACTATCCCTGCCTGGGTACATTTCACACTTCACACACATTTCCTGTAGAATCTCAGCACCTCACAATCACTTAACAATTTATCTTCACGGTGAGACACAAAAACTCTATTAGCCCCATTCCACATATACAGGACTGAGGTACAATGAGAATAAGTCACTTTTCAATTTCACACGCAAAATTGTTTCTGAGAAAAGATGTAGAAGCGGCAATCGCAAGCCTTAGGCTAGTTCCATACATGCTGGACCATCCTTTCTCACAGACCCCTGATAGTGAGATTATGAAAATGTACAACATACTACAAAATACACTGTTGGCTTTTCAGAGGTCTTAGGTAAGACCGATTTAATCTTCTGGAAAGGTAATAAAGTCCTGTTTCTTATTCCTTTGGATAATTTTTATTTGAATTAGTTTAGTAATATAGTAATCTTTTGAAGACTACAATAAATTTCTGAATGTGTCATCCGTCCACTGGTATTTTTGAGGTATAGTTATATCTCAGTATTTTAGCAAACAGACATTACAATAATGAGGAGTTTTAAAACTTGTTTTTCTCTTTATGACTTCATCACTTCTCAGTTCCTCACTTTTATCTGAGCTTTAAAAGTAAAACTGAAGATTCATATCTAAAACAATCTTAGTTCAGAACAACTTTGGGTTTGATCTCAGGTCTCCTGTTGTCATTTAAACTGGAGATGAGGAAAAAAGTACATATGAATATGAAAAGGTTTTAATAGTAAATATATTTATCAAAGAGTTATGAAGAAAACCAGTAAGTGTGCACCAAATGCTTGTGAAACAGAAATGTAGACACTTAGTGATTTTAAAACCTAGAATGAAAAGGAACTCTGCATTTTTCTCATTGCCATGGAACAAGAGAGAAACCTGCAGGATAGAATCCTTTCCTTTTGCCCTCTCTGATAACTTACTCAGAATAACGGGGTGATCTGTCTTCTCCCAAGTAATATTCATATCATAATCATATTCTGTTCTGCAAGATGATCTGTGAGCATTGCTTGTCAAATGGGCATATATTATTCAACAGCAGTGGCAGCAGAATAGGAACCCCACCTTTCTCCTATTCTCAATCAGGCTTTATCTGCAAAGCCTTCACAGAAACAGGTATTATCCTGTCGAAAAATGCATTTTATTTCAATTTATCTCCAAATTTGCAATGTTTGACAAATTCCCCAAAACAATTTCTATTCAAAACAGACTTACATCCATTTCTCCTGCAAAATTTTCAGCTCGGTCACTGAATTGAAAGTTTGCCAGTTGTCCTGCTTCATTGTCCACTTGTAGATTTTAAGGACAAGCAGCATGTGTCCCGGTTAAGATCATCTGGTATGAACTCCTATAGAAAACAGGAAAAAAAAAAAAAATTATCCATGGTGAACCCAGTATATATATTTTTTTTTTTGCTAAATCATATTGAATCACTAATGATAGAATGCTCTGGATTAAACCCAAATATTTTAGTAGATACAGTTGAGAATATATGAGAAGCCAACATAATTCTCCTCTAAAAGTCTTACTAAAGTTGTCTGTTATGGACAAGTAGAACGACAGTATATAATTCAGGTAGTATAAATAGTCTTTCTGCTCTTATATCAATATTTTATGCTATTCATGGGGAATCAGTAAGGTATTATTAATTGCTTCTAGCAACACAGGTAAAGTAAAGGCTGATCTATTAACAACATTAAAACTTAAATATTAATTCCTAGAAGCCACAAAATGTACTAATGTCAGAAATGAAAATGGAAACGTTACAAAAAGGACAAAAGGTGTCAGCTTGTTTAGCAGCAAGGGCTATATTGTGGTTTTAGGCACAGCCTTGAATGAAAAGCGCTATATAAACCATACCAGCCCAGAAATAGCTTTGGGAGACATGGTACCTGAGGCAAGCTCTACAGTAAAAAGTGCTTCTGGCAGAGTTGGGTAACAAAGTGTGATTTGTGATCAAAGTAACTGTGCCCTTCGTGTAGATAGTCATACTGGCAAATATGGCAGTCTTGCCAACATGGCTTGCTGGGCATTGTGGGAAGGGAAATTAAACAGGGTACTGGAATCAGTCCTATTTGTCTAAGCATGGTTTTAACTTCTATTAGCTGCTGTCATACCAGGAAATACCTTGCCTGTGCAGTGTACAGATGTAGCTCACCAATAACTATGTCTAATGCAGACGAGGCTTCAGAGACGGCTAAACGGGAATCAGGAAAGAAATGGATTGGTTTATAGGTCTTTCCTATCACCAGCAAAATAATGACATACCTTCCAGCAACCTTACTTTCCAGGCCAGAGTCCCAGTACTACCTTTTCCCCAAAGCCTTGTCAATAATTCTGGGTGAACCGAAAGGTAAAACTTCGTATTTGGATATTCTAACAATAGGTTTTAGATGTCAATCGTTTGGCATCCATTGATTTTTCAGCTATGTCTTCAGCAAAACATGAATGTAAGCTATGAATCAGTCCATTTCACAGAACATTTTACAGACTGCTTGGAAATGGAGTAATAAACCTGACATGAAATGAAACACACGCAAACTGATTCCCTTTGCATCTTCAATGCCTCATGGTATGGCAGACGTAGGGTGGCAATTCAACAGCATTGTTTGAAAGGGTTCAAAATAATAATAAAAATGAACCAATTAGCAGATAAGAATTATTAAATTTAGTCACAAAGCTCTGTGACTCTCCAATGTCTTCCATAAATGTATCTGAGTGCTAAATACACACTTTTAGAAAGTCTTAGGTGGAATTGATTATACTGTACTTGGAACTGTTAAACAGCTGATGACATCTCAACAGGCTAATGGTATCACTAGAACTTCTGTGTTTTAACAGAATAGAGGCCAATACACATATTTTGCTTTAATGTAAGAAATAATTGTATATTAATATTACACGTTTCTGGATAAAACCATTTGCATCTCCAAGAAATACCAGCATTACTTCACATCTAGGCGAGATTCTGCCATCTATCCTTAAGATAAACAAGTTATCTCTGAAAATAAGTGTGCTTATTTCTAGAGAAATCCTGAACCAGAGGAATTATTTAATATGATTAAGAGTCCAGCCCTCGCTCCTAACTAACTGTAAAACGTACCTTCATGCACAAGTGTTCCTAATGACCATTAAAAGATAAGTGCCTACTAAGTACTGCTGCTTAAGTACTGCTTAGCAATAAGCAGAGTGGCAGAAGCCTACAAAGAATCATTTCATTTCATATTAAATATTAAGAAGTATTAATAACATGGCAGTCTGCTTTTGTTAATATATAAATATCTTTTGATTCATACACGGTGAATGTGTTTGTTATGTTAGATTAAGTTTTATTTTGTGGAGGAGGGATATGTATTATTAATAATTATTCACGGATACATGCAAACTGTGGGGCTAATCACAAGAAAATAAGCACTGAGCCAGATCCCAGACACGTGGATTTTATCACTTAAAATTCAGCAGTGTTCCTCGAGCATTATTCAACATAAGGATACAGGCTTTCTGGCGGCCTTAAAAACATTTGAAAAGACAAGGCAAACAAACGTGCTTCAGGGAGAGATTTGTGGGGCCTCTTCTGGGTTTTCTGCATATATATAATCTCTGATAGCTGCTGATCAAAGTTAATGATAGATTCATCATATGTTCTCCAAGATACATTTACAAGTGAAAAATGACTGGCCCTTCATTCCCAGCTAGTTAAAATGAGGTATCAACTTGATATTCTAGCAAAGCAACCTCTAGAACAGTAACTAGTAAGTGATATATCAGAGTAGGTAAAAATAAAAGGAGAAAAAAAGTTTGATCTGTGACCAAAGTAAATAAAAGCAAAAGGCCTATTGTGACAAGGGAGAAAATAAATCAGATGGACATCTTACAGCGAAGAGCAATTATCGCATAAGAAAACATGTCTTTTTAAGCTAAAGCCATAACAGAAATGAAATGTTTATATGAAATCATGCAACTGTCACCAAGCTGTTCATTTTGATGAGAACTTACAATGCCTTTTACTACAATATTTTCTAAATAGAGTATTGCTATTTTTCAACTTAAACTTTTACCCGCTGCCAAATTTTCCAACAGACTGTAATAGAATATTTTTTTTAATACTTAAAAAGCTGTCAATTTTAATTGCTACACTCTTTTGCCCTCCTTTTTTTTTTTGTACTCCCTTGATTTTTATCTTAATGAAGCATTTAGTGCCTGCTGAGGTCAGTTATATTTGCTCACAAATAGTTTTCTAGTATGTTCTCAGGCAGGTACAGATAAAGGGTCATTGTCAGATAAAGTGATACTGAAATAGATATTTTCTCCTACTGGTGCCAGAGGAATAACTGCACACAAAAAGCAAATAACCATTAGCTTTTACAAAGCTACTTTTCAAGGTTCTTTAAGCAGAAAGAGGCAATTAGACAGTATCTGCAGTTGCTTGTCCAGTGTCATGAGTATACCTCAAAAAACCTGCTTGTATTATCAAAGTTTTCTAAATTAACTATATTACTTTTTAATCCCTCAATTTACTTGAAGATTGTTTTATTCAAATATGTTCTCACACTAAAACAAAAGATGCTGCAGAAAAGAATTTCTCAAAGACACGTGTAAAATCACCAGAATTATGTTGGGAAAGGGAAATATATGTTTGGAAACTTTAACAAATTAATTGTTTGGAGTAAATTGATGTCATTTGTAACAATCCAGAAATCAATTATGATGCACAATCTTCACCAAGATCTGTAGATTTTACAGGAGAGTAAGCAGGAGAACAAAGAAAATTAATGACAAATTTTACATAAGAAACACGGATAAACTGGTTCCATTTGCCACATTTCAATAATGAAATCACAGAATCACAGAATGCTAGGGGCTGGAAGGGACCTCGAAAGATCATCTGGTCCAACCGCCCTGCCAGAGCATGATTGCCTAGAGTACATCACACAGGAACATGTCCAGGTGGGTTTTGAAAGTCTCCACAGAGACTCCACAACCTCTCTGGACAGCCTGTTCCAGTGTTCTGTCACCCTCACTGTGAAAAAGTTTTCTCTCATGCTTACATAGAACTTCCTATGCCTCGACTTGCTCCCATAATATGAAATATTTTAGTGTTCACTGCGAAGACTAAGAAATGTTTGAATTTATTAGCATGCAGTTTATGTTTATTCTGCTTAGGCAATTCCTGCTGATACCCCCACAAAACAATCACAGATTACCCATCAAACCTGTTCTTCCAGTCCAACAGAAACGTCCATATGGCATCGTATTTCTATAGTCAGGTGGGACAAACAGAAACAAAACTGTTACTTTTCAAACCATTTCCTTTTTCAGTGACTAAAACTACCGTAAAGTAAGTTTCAAAACTGGTCATCTCTGTTGTGAAATAGAAAACTTAAGTACATCCAAATGTAGGCCTCAAAACCATCTTTTGATTTTGCAGAAATGTACTATTTTAGTAATTTCCCTTATTTCTTCCATAACATGAGATAGTCTACTAACCAATAGTGGTTTCTGTCAAGGATGCTGTACTTTGGAATACCAAATTCAGACCACTGTGAGAAGACTAATATTAAATCACAATAGCTTAGATCTATGTATGTGGATATCTCTAGAAACTACTTCTAATTATAACAGCAGAAAATTTTATTAATGGGCTTTTATTAGATTAACAGGATTGCAGACAGTTCTGGTACTGCCATAATATAGATTATGGTGCTGGTCAGAAGCAGACAGCTAATACAAGTTATGTTAGAAAAAAGAAACAGAGATTTATTTTTTTTTCTTTATCGCTGATATTTTTGCATCTGTTTTTGCTTTCCTATGTCTCTGTTGTAAGGTAAACATCACCTGACAAAGCTGTTACTTGTACTTCTCTATCATTCTAACCAACAGGTTAAGTGATGACAGTGAACATCTGCAATAATCTTTATTTATTTAGATCAACATTTTCAGGCACTAAGAGAGATTATGTAAAATAACTTTTTGCTGAAGTAAAGGTTCACATAGTCTTGGGCAATGCTGTCAACCTTCACAACTTCTGTTAGCTCTGAAAAAGAGATCCAAGGCTTAACTCTTCTTCATCTCTAGCAAGAACTTTATTTTCCTTTCTTTCTGTTTTTGTTGTGTTGTTTTTTTTTCTCCTTATGAACTTCTGTCCATTTTTAGTCATCTAAAAAAGTATTCTTGGCAGGTGAGGTAAGGTAAAAAGTTGTTCTAGCTCTTTCTGAGAATCAATTGAATACCATCGCTCCTGCCAGTCCTGGGAGATACACCTTTGCTTCAGGTCTGACAAACTGCTCCTCAGCTTCCAGCTTGCCTCCTCCAGGCTAGATTTCTATCTTTCTAACATTTTCTGTATTAAAAACCCCCCAGGTAACTTGCTTCCTGTCTAATGACTACTTGAGAGGATTCATAGTTACAGAAAATCAATGTTTTAAATGGTATTGAACAATGCTCTTAGAATCTCAAGGTGACTGGATGAGTCTTCACTGATTAAACATGACACAGTATCATCAAAGTAGGCTGCAAAGTTGTTCTTTGCCTGTTTGCTTACACCTTTTCAGACAGAGTATCACATCAGTTCAACCAGGAACCTATCCCAAGTCACAAGAAGACAACGGGAGTTTTTCAGTGTATTTTAAATGAGCGGAAACAACCAAATTTGCTGAGAGTCTGAGGATTAATGACAAGGGGTGAAATAGTTCCAAATCAGTGAAAGGGCATTAACTTTCAAATAGATTCCTTTCAAAATATTATGCACATTTTGAGACATAGATAATAGCTTTGTAGGTTAGTAGATGGATGTGTGATATTTTTCTGCCATCTATTTATTACAGCTAAACTAGAAAAATCTTAAGCCAGGACTCCCTCTCTCAAGGAGTGCCATTGCCATTAGCTTTCAGAGTCCTGCTCTGTCTTGCTGTTTGGCCCAATACTTCTCCCTCTCCTATGCAGCAAATACTTTCACACAGTATTTACAGGATGCTTTTTAGATGCAAGTAGAAAATGTCAACCCCTTCAGCCAGAGTAAGGATTGCCACTAGTTTTTCAGATCCCAGACATCAAAAAATAAATAGCATGCAATAACATCATCTTCACTGTCCTTTCTGGCCATTATGCAGAAGACAGCGGCAAACTTTGTTCAATCATTTCACAGAAATTATATTAGTGCATCTTTCAAGAAAGAGAGTTGATCTTCAGATACAGTGGATGCAAGTGTCTTCATATACCTTTCCCTGCACTGGATTTTTCTGACTGTCATTCTGAAGCTCTACTTTTCACTGGACAGTTGACAGAGAATTCCAGATTTCTCTCAAAGAGTATAAATACTAAGGACTCAAGAACCTAGATACTTTCTTTCATCTGCTTCTCTGAGTCTGAAACATTAAAATCTTATTTTCCAGCAACTTGTCCAAGGAAATATGACTGCTTTTAAGTTATTATGGTTTCAGTATTTGTAATGATTATTCAAATGTAAAAACACCTCTTCGGATAAAAATGACAGGCTGTTAAGTTCACTGGTGATAAATGGTATTTTGAAAATCCAACTGAAAAGCAATTACAATTATAGGACACACTTTCAGTACTCATACTTCTGAGTTCTGCTGTTACAACAACATGCGTCAAATGCCTCAGGTAAAGAGGAATTCAGCTTGCCAGCATACAGAACTTGTGTGATGCAATGAAGAGATCTTAAATTATGTCCCTACAGCTTTATTGAAAGCAATGTCTATAACCTTCAAGAGCTCTGAGCATGTGTCGTACATCTCCAGCTCTGAAAAGGTCAAACTTCTTTTTCATTTTTCTCTCTTATTTGCCATTGCTTTCTTTTCAGTAGGTAAACATAATGCTCATAAAGAAGAAAGTAACGGAAGAAGCTCCAGCAACAGATAATATTGAACTTGTGAACCTTGTTCTCTTATGAACAGAAATCAGGATGGGGGCAATTTTACCCAAGCTGCTCTACCCGTCTAATTAATGAACTTCAATCCTGAAAGCTGCCTCCTTCTCACAGAAAGGTTGGCAAGGGTAGAAGGCTGGGAGACAAAGTGTTCTTTCACTCATTCACATGTAAAAACCTAGCCAGATTCTTTCAACACAGTTGAAAGAGCTGCTCTAAGTGTTTACCTTTTCTAAAGGTCTTAGAAGGCAGCCTGAAAAACAACTTCAATGATGGAGGATATCTCCTGTTTGAGGATATTTGCTCCTGCCTTCCGCCTCTGCCAAGTAAAGCACCTGTCAGTTGCTTGAGCTCTTCATACCCACTCCATCCCATTTCTGGAGGCAGCAAGGGTATGCTTAATCAACTAGTTGCTTAAAGGAGTTATCCAAGAGACCCTGTCAAACAGCTCAAACCTTTCTGAGGTTGGTCACAATGTAATTGTGATGTTTGAAAGGAAAGGTGACATTAGATCAACCGCATCCCTTCTATTAACCTGCATTCTTTCAGTACAGCTAAAGATCTCTGCCCTAATGTATTAGACAAATATTGTCCATTAACCCAGAGCAAAGTTCCTGAATAACTCTAACAGGGAGGGGAAAAAAAAAGTAAAAAAAAAAAAAAAAAGTCTTTTCTCTGCAAACAAATAGCTGTAGATGGCAACATTTAACAAAATGAAATAACCTCCATCTTAATCAAAACAATAAAGTGTCCAGTTCCACTTCAAAGGTTGATGACTTTGAGGTCTTCAGATTATAAGACAAAGCAAGCCACGAGGTCAGGCAAGTCCACAGAGCATTGTGAATTACTTCCACCAATGCTTGCAAATTCACTTCTGTGTAAATTTAGCCAGAGAAAAGAGGCAAGTGTTGCAAACATGAAACAAACTGTTAGACACTTATCAGTCTTTAAAATAAAATGGACAAAGAGTGAAACTCTGCCTCCTCAACACAGATGGAAGAACTTACTTGAACAGAATTAGAACACACAGGAATCAACACATGACCAAGACCAAAGCACAATGAGAAATTTTGAATAGTTCAAATGAAAGCTGTGTTTATTTTACATTTTGTAAATTCAATACTTTTTTCTCTTTGCCTTCTGAAGGATCCAAGAAGAAACATGGAGAATGAGACTGGCATCTAACATTTACAGGTACAAATGTAAGATCAGCCAAGGCTATCAAAATAATCCAATAGCCAGGGAATGTGACAGACCAGCAAAGACTGTTTATGGTCTTTTTACTCACTGTTCCAGTTCACTATTTCAGTAATAGGCTGGACATGAACCATTTATACCACCTTAAAGAATGTTCTTGAAGAAAATTCTGGCTAGAACACTTAAGAGTGTCAAAATGTTTTGTGATAAGGCAGAAAATGAGTGGAAGGAGAGAGCTGAAATACTCTTATAACTGTGAAATATTTTTTTACACAATCTCAAAATTATAAAAAAAATAAATCTAAATACATTTCATTTAGCATTGCAATGCTTCTATAACTCATTTACAAGCATCTTATACCTTCTTCTCTTATTGATTTGAACTCAAGCTTCAGATATAAAAAGCTTAGGAAACTAATTGGGCCAAATGTATCCCTGATGCAATCCTATTATCTACAGATGAATTTAGGCTATTTTGTTAATCTCATTCCTATGTCTGCCTTTTTTCCCCTAAATAAATTTCAAAAGAATCAGTTTTACCATTCCTTATTACATCATGCAATAGAAACTTTTTAGATCTTATTTTGATGACTAAAATGCCTACAAAGGATTTTAAAATCATATGCAATTCCCTCTTACTTTCATGTATGCATAGAATAAAACACATCAATTTTATATGATAAGCTCTCATCCTATAACAGGTCTCTTCTTACCAAATGAAGAATATATATATATATATTTTTAATATTATTTGGCATCACTGTTTAGAACCACGGTACTCCAGACTCCAAGGAAGTGTAAAAGATTAATATGTTCTGATTACTTTTTCTGGGTTTTTTTTGTTTTTGTTTTTTTTTATTTTATTGTTGTCATGGGCTTTTTTTCCCCAAAACCTTCCATTAAGAATTGTCCTACTAAAAAAATGGTTTAGACTTAAATTATAAAATGTGTCCTATAACATTTTTTTCCATCTGAATCAGGCCATTGCCTCACAATACTGCAATACTGAGAACTTTAAGTGTGATTTTTCTCTTTTGCAAGGTGGAGCCACGTCAAGCAAATCTCTTAAAAACTATTCATTTAGTAGACATTAGGAATTTACTGAATCCAGAACAGACAATGTTGTAAAAGAGCACTTGCTAAAACATCCTTTAAACAAAGATGATTGAAATTTAATAGTTGAATATTTTATATGTTTTTTTCTATGTTGTAATTTTACTGAATCTTACTACAAACTAAACATTGAGTGAAGTCAAAAAGCTTTCCTTCCTTCTATTTTTATTCATTCCAGGACACTCACAACCAATTCATTCCGAGTAAAAGAACAAAGAATTGGTTGCAGTATGCAGGTAACTAGATTGATGAAAGGCCAAACCTATTGCTTCAAAGGGAAGAAATATTGAAACCGAAGCTGAACTGCACTTATTTATCCTTGGCTACAGAACAAAACCAGAAAAGGTCATAAGCATGTGACGGTATTTGCCTACGGTACACTGGAGTTTGAGCATTGGCCTTAAAGAAGGCTGAAGTCACACGGTCAAAAATCAGGCTACAAGTTTCCTTGATGCTGCAACAAGATAAAATAGTATTTGTGAGCAGTTTGCATTTGACTTGTCATTACAACAATGTAGCTCAACATTCGAATTGTCTCATCTGGTTACGCAGATGGGCAGGGGAATGCAGTAGCGATGTTACCTTTGAGGAATAGAGCTTTACCATAGAGTTCTTTTAAGCAAGAACAGAAAGGAAATGCTGAGAAATGTTATTGTTTCTATAAAACAGCTTTTGTTGAAATACAACAAGAAATCTAGGACTACCAGTTTGATTTTGCTATAGATAGAGCATGTCATTTTCATTTGTTAATACTCTCTCAACTGAAGAAGTTATTTCTCTGTTTAATATTTACATTACTTCATACAATATGCAAAAAGTATTAAATAGAACCACCCTATTAAAAGTTAGGTGCAAATGATGACTAGTTCTGAATTCACACCACAAATTAAATTTTTTGTCTGGACCAAATACAAACCTAATATTTCAAGCTGTCTTCCTCACAGATCCGACAAATGAGATGCAAGTAATGGACAATACATGGGAAAATCAGTCCAGAAATCAAGAGAGAGATAATATGTCTATCAACTTGATAGAATTTCTCACTATTTCTCACTATTTTGATTGCTACTAATTGCTTGCAGGCTTGAAAACTCTGTCTTTCAGTGCTGAAGCTACCAACAGCACCATCTAACTCCGTAATAACTGAATAAAATTTATTTTTAATTTTTTAATGGATAGTCACACTCTTCTGTATTTAATCTTTCTGAAGACATGCCCAATAATTTTTTACCTCAAAAATATTGGAGTTTTATTTATGACTAAATAGCAAATGTTATTTAAAGCAAAGAAATAATTTTCCTTTAGATAAATGTTTATCTTAATTTATCTCTTCATTTTTTTTTAAAGCTCCCTAAAACTTTTCCAAGGAATTCTGCTATTAAAGAGCTCTGTGCAAGTTAATGAAAATCTTTCTGTCCTATTAAAAATCCCTAAACATATATATGTTTATATAGAGACATACACATGTTTATATATTATTGCAGTCTAACATAAGTCAGGAAGGCTGATATCAACTTTTGTTCCAGCAGAAGAGCAGTACCCACTTCAATTCTAAAATAAGAATTTAACAGCATATTAACCTTGAATTAGTCCTCTTCTCTCATACAGATTTAACCCAGCGCTGGAGGATGCACAAAGAAACCAATTAAGCATTTCAGTTACACGTGAAACCCTCCCTTACAGGAGGACGACAGTGGATTGATGAGCCTCTAATAGTTCCCAGTGAACAACTACAGTAAGATATTAAGGTCAAACATTCAAGTTCCATGTAGTAGGACAATGGGAAATGCAGGTTTGGTTGGTTTTTTTCCCCCAACAGCAAAACCAAAGAAATATTTTTTATTACCAGAGTCAGCAGTTATCTGCAGTTAAACCAGCAAGAGTGAGTTTAGAGTGGGAACCTCCTCCAGTAAGAGGGTTGCAATTATTTTTCCTGAGTGTTAAATACACTCTTCTCTGGAAAATTGTGTCCGATTCTGGTCTCCCCAGTTCAAGAGGGACAGGGAGGCGAACAAAGATGATGAAGGGACTGGAGCATCTCACTTATGAGGAAAGGCTGAGAGACCTGGAACAGTTTAGTCTGGAGAAGACAAGACTGAGAGGGGATCTTATTCATGTTTACAAATACCTGAAGGGTGGGGGTCAAGTAGAAGGGGTCAGACTCTTCTCAGTGGTGTCCTGGGATAGGACAAGAGGCAATGGGCACACACTGGAATCCAGGAAGTTCCACCTCAGCAGGAGGAAAAAATTCTTTCCTGTGAAGGTGATGGAGTCTGGAACAGGCTGCCCAGAGAGCTTGTGGAGTCTCCTCTAGAGACTTTCAAAATCCACCTGGAATTGTTGCTGTGTGGCCTGCCCTGGGTGATCCTGCTCTGGCAGGGGGTTGGATTTGATCTCCAGAGGTCCCTTCCAACCCGTAACATTCTATGATACCCTTACTGTTCAGAAGTAAATGTAGCATCCTGGGAGATGAGCAGTCTATGAGATAATACAGCCTCTGACTGCAATAGGATACCGCTGATATGGCTTTGAACTCACTGCTGATGGGCCTCCCAGAACTACTGGCCACTGCCTTTCCAAGGGGTTGTTAGAGCAGAGCGCTGATGCGGCAGTTTCATCATCATGGAAGTTGGGACTCCTTACAAACACTGCTGCAGTTATTTCTAAGGGCTGTCACCCCTTTATTCAGTACATCCTCTTGGTGGAGAATCTAAAGGATTTGAGTGAAATTCTATGTAACAGAAAGTAGACTGCCTACGAATGAAGAATCATCCCGACATATTATTGATTAACACCCAGCAGACACACTATAAATGAGGTATCATTTATCAGGACACAGTGACAGTCTTTGCTTTCTTAAAGCTCATCTTCTATTCACTCTTCTAACTTCCTTTTGGCTAAAGCAATTTCTCGAGTTCGTCTTTGGCCAAGTGTCATCTGTTCTCTCCCATAATCGTTACCCTTCTCACTAATTAGTAAGGTTTAGCTTCCTCCTGTTACACACTTAATTAACTTCTCCACCTTTGGAAAAGCAATTTCCCCTGAACGAATTACTATCATGACTGTTTCATACAATGAACTAGTTCTAAGTATAGTCTTCAGATGAAGGAATGCTGTTCAGAAAGGCAGCGAAAGGTGCAGAGGACTTTTCTGAAAGTGAACTGACCCTACAGGGATGGGAAAGATAACCACGGAGAGAAAAACCTCAATATGAAAAAGGTTATTCAATGCAGCACCGTTAGGTAGTACAGGAGGTACAGGTTGGCTAATGTAAGAAAGAGATGAAGAATAGCTATTGTGTATGGCACACGCTACTCTCCAACATTCACACAGTCACTTCATAGTCTTTTAATGGTTTTTCCTGCATAACAACAGTGGTGGTAACTGAGCTCAAATCTCCATTTGTGACCTTGCTTCCCTTGAAGAGATACATAGCAATAAAAACACTTCTCCTGAAAGGCTGTACTTGATAGGCAAGACAGAAAGAATGAGATGGCGACACAGCAGTAAATAGAGGTAAATCAAGTAGTCACAGCTTAAATGAATGGCAAATCACTAGTACAGAACAGAATATAAGGCTCTGGATTTCTTCTCCAAAAAAGCTGCCTATCAGGACATTACTAAATTCTTCATAATAGTAGTTGCATGAGAAAGACAAATACTTCTTCCTATTACTCCTTCTAATTAACTTCCTAGAAGTTATTTCTATTCTAATTTCTAAGTTGTTTTATCATTTATATGGAAGGAATAAAGAAAAATCAAGTGTGTTTCACTGATTAAAATCTATGCAACAGTTTGTGGACTCTTAATGCCTAGCCTGGGGTCACTGTGATGTGTTGAAGCTTCCAAGTAAACAGAAAGAAAAAAAAAAGAAAACAGAAAAAAAGATACATTTACATGAGTTTCCTTCATAGAATTTTGCCCAGTCTTCCTTACCATTGGTACCCAAAGCAGAAAGGCACTGAAATCAGGGCATATAAAGATCAAAAATGCCATAACTTTAATATTAGCTTGCCAGAAACACATCAAATAGTCCTATTTATTAGTTGTGCTATAAGGAAAATGTTCATTTTGGTAAAATAAATTTTTTTTAGATGTTGGGTTAATTGTGAAAAATTAATGGCCTATTAGGAAGAAAGCATATAAACAAATCTTTGTCTTTGATTTCACCCCAAATAGGACTCTGGACTTGGTGTGTATTGCACTCATCAGCCTCTTGCCTGTGACCTATTTAATACTAACAGTTTAGAGTAAGTGGAGAAATATGAATAGCATAATATCCTAATAACATTTATCTTCTCAAAAGAGATTAGGAGCAAATAACGCATGCAAGACCTCCTCAGATGCACTCATTAGATCATTATGATATTTATTTTTCATTGTTAGCACTTGTCATTCAGCTAAGTTAGAAAATGATTGCTTCATAGAATTTAAATGTTCATTGTGAATAGAGTATCAAAATGTTAAGTGCCCGAAGAAGATTTTTTTTCTTTTATTAGCTCTAATCTGTTCCTTACTTGCTTTTCTTACAATTTAACATTTCTGGCCTGCTACGTTCTCCAGTATTCATTGTTCTCTGGCCATTTGTGAGAAACATGTTGCGCAGTGAGTGATGTAGAGAGGCATGAGGTGTTAAAGATGCAGGCAGGTCCTGTCTTCTGGTAGTTGGTCTTTTATACTATGGAAGTCACATGCATACTGTAATGAAACACAAGGAATTTATGAAACGGAAAAAAGTGATTATTTCAGTCTTCTCTTGGTCCTGGTACCTCTTTTCTGAATATCCTCAAAGAAGACTCACCTAAATGCTTTCTCCTTGCTTTCTGTCTGAGAAAATCATTGTACCTGTATTTTTGTCTATTCTCCTAATCTCCACAGAAGGCTCAAGAATCAATTAAGCTTTTCTTGGCTTAATATAACAAAAAAGAAGAGCAATACAGCATTTTCAGATACAACTGTATTAAGTTTTTTAATAATTGAGATCTGAACATTTCCAAACATCAAAAGCAGTACCTGTTATATATGATGATTGATTCACACAGGAACTAAGGCATCTATTTAAACACCAAGGAGACTATTGATGCCTGAGGAGATCAGACAAAACCCCCGAGCTTCATACATACCACAAATTCCCAACCGGTTTAGGAAATTCCCAAACTTCAAATACATAAAAGCTGTTAAAGTACTGAGGATGTATCTTCCTGGCTACTATCAGAGGGAAGATACTGGGAAAGTGGGATGGAACATTGGCCATTCTTCTGTTCTTACTGGAGCACTATATCAAGAGATACGCTGGATTCTCTAGCCTGTCAAACTTCTGAAATAAAAATTAGAAGTCTTACCAGCAGAAATATTCTAGCTCAGCAACAAATGATGAATTTGATAATTGCTAAATAGTATAAATTCTACAGTTCACACTGTATAAGCACAGCAGCAGTATTTAAACTGTGGAAAGAGGTACACTCTGTGCCATTTACACCATAAACTCTGGAAACCTGGGGATCTAACTGGTACTCATGGCGCCCAACCCCCTCTCCACCTCCTACCTGCACAATAAGGTTTTCTTTGGGTGGAAATCACAGAATATGGGGTAACTGTGCACATCCAGATCGGGAGCTAGGCATTTAGATTATCCAATGTCTTGCTACATCTGTCTCTTTTCCTTCAAAAGCTGTTGCCTGATGACTGTTCTTTGACAACTCATATGACTAAAAAAAACAAAAATCAACAGAAAGACACTACATTTGGATTTTCAGAATGCCACAAATTGAGATACTCATCAGAACGCTAGTTTGATGGTTTCAGAAAAGGAATAGCTATAGTGAACATCAGGACAATAATTTCTCTATTCCTTCTCCTATGGTACAACACTGATAGCCTGTGGGAATCTAGCAGGGAATAAGTTTGATTCATGGAGAGAGATTAAGAAGGTAACGGCAGTATTTTGCATGGTAGTTGAACGAAAGTACTTGGTTAGGTTAGCTGAAAATAACGATATTCTAATAACTTCTATTCAACAACAAGTAATTTTCAACAAAACCATTTTTCTTCTACAGTCCTTTTCTCATGCTCATGCTCTGGTTCATCCTTATCATTACTCATTTGTTAAACCACAAGCAAGAAGAAATTACCTTGGTAAAACCCCAACCCTGGCATGGTTTTTCTGCTGGCTATGTATCAGCATTGATCATCAGCAGTCCATGTATTTATTTAAAATAGGAGGAAGAATTTCTTCTGTTAAAGTAAACGCAAAACAATAATAAACATGAAATCTCTAATATTCTATTCTAGCTATCTTCTATCTAGCTACCACAGAAAAGTGTGCCACTTATGCAGATCATGTATTTCCTAAGAAAATTAGCAGAATTCAAGTAACCTTTTTTCCTTTTAATTAACCAGATACACTAGGACACTAAAGCTAGGAATCTGAAGTTTTAATTAATCACATTGAGTTTAGCTAATGGTCTTTTACAACTCATCTCAAATTCCCAGAGTGTCCCATAGCAAGCAGAAGAACTATAATAAGATCCATATGGATCTTAAGATCACCACTGAAGTTGTTCCAGAATATTATCAGAAACACAGATGGGATTTCTAGACAATGTTACAAAATGCTTTCATTCTGCAAAGATCCTGCAGGGAATTTCCTCACTGTAAAGTTTATTCACTAGAATGTCAACTAGAGCTGGTCAAATATGAAATGCATTGATTTGCGAATGCCTCCTTCCCCCTCCCCTCCCCCAGATAAAACTGTAAATTGATGTGCTCTAACTCACAGGGTCATGTTACTCATTACTGGCAAATATTCATACAACTATTGGTCACTACGGAAGATTTTCCTATATCCCAAAGGTTTCATGGTTTTTTAGCAGGAACTCTGTATTAGAATTGGCTATGTAGCAGTCCTCCCGTTTGTTATTCCAACACTGGATAAATTTAATGTCTCTAATCGTGAAATATAAGTCGAGCAGTGCAATAGATGTGATGGCAGCTGTATAGCACAAAAATAGATCCAATATAAAGGAAAACTCATAGAGCTATCCACTGACAGAGAACTATTTATCTGGTAAACGTTTGGTAATACTATGTATGTATCATACCAAGTCAGAGTTCATTTGTCAAGATGCTGCAAAGTCCTTCATTTAACAGAAAATAAACAGTTATTTCAGAACAACTTGCTAAAAGCTCCTTCCTTTCCACTTAACAGAAGAAACACATGACTGAAAATGTAGATCCACTTCTAATACACTAATTGCACAACTGTAAATTAAAAAAAAAATCTTATATCACAGAATATGATGATTAAAGTGTATCCAATCAGGTGCAACATATATGAACAGGGAAGAAGGAAAAACAATACATAAATAATCACCAAACAGATACCTACATAATTCTACTGAAAAACAGACCTGCCTTGTCAAATTTATGACACTTTGCTTTGAGAATTGTTATTTGTAGGTCTCCTCTTATTCGTTGCATGGCTGGACATTCAAGAATGAGACCTCTAGACTTAAACATGACTTAACCTGATAAATTTCTAACTCAATTTACAGCAACATGATGCATATGCTAAAACCCATCTAACATAAATATTTAATGAAGAAATAAACCTGCCAGAAGAATAAATTTACAGCACATTCAGCATATAGCATTTTAGAGGTGTCTGCCGAGTAGGTTTCACTGTCGAGACAAGGTTTTAAACTGCCAATAGTTTAAAAGGAGTAATTTTTCATTGCATTTCATTCGTAAGCTCTGCTCCTTTTAAGAGACTCCAGGCTGTCAAGGTTAATTGAACCCTCAGGGCCCTCAGAATGACTGTACTCACTGGGGCTCGGCAGGCTCCGGGCTCAGCTCCCTGATTCTTTTGCTCTAAATCTTGTCTCCAATGATCTTTTTCATAAATACAATTTCAACTTTAATCTCTACGACGATGATCTGCTGAGCTAATTCTCTGCTTTAGACTTGTAGCTATCTGCCCAGACAAAAAATGTCTGTCTTTCTGGCATTTCCTGATCAGCTTAAAAGACCATATTCAAATAATAAGGAGCGGAGGAACAGACGGAATTTTCTTTTTGTCTAGACAGCATGACCTGCACCCGTGGATGACACTCACTAAAATTCCACATCCAAACTCTTTGAACTATCTTGTTTTATGCCATCAAACATTTTTTAAGACCTGCTCCTTGCAACAGCCTCAGGGGTATTTCACAGAGCTATTGGCATATCTGCACTTCCACCAGTCTCTGGGAACACTTATGACCATTGTCTGGTTGCTTCTTTGTTCCCAGATCAGTAAAGTCACTGTATTCTTGGTCCAGGATTTAACTATGCTGCTTTTCCATCAGCCAATCACAGAGGGATTTTTCTCTATTTGGAAGTCTGTGATTATGCAACTTACCAGTTTTACTAAAGCCAATTGCATTTATTCAGAGGTCGGAACAAATATCAAGGAAAAAAGATCATAAGAAACAAATGAACTATGTTTGGATTTAGTCTTATCTAACTTTATGCTTCGCTACAAACAATATTAGCTAAAATTCCCAGTTAAATTAGTCTAACACCTCTAAACCAGTTTTATTCTCTAGCAAGTGCAGGTGCTTCACTGTGTTTAGAAGACTTTTCTTCCCTTGAGAAAACTGACTTTAGGTGGACTTTACCTTTCCTTCTGAAACAGTGCTTATCAAAATTGAACTTGTCAAGTTTTCTGTCGAAAATGTAGTTCTAGTGAAATGGAAAATGTCTGGTTTGGCTTTTTTTTGTCATTCAGAAAGAAACAAATACCCCAGTACTGGACTGTTTTGCAGAATATATTCCACTAGCTGATGATTTTGATGATTTATGTCCAATGGCATCTTTGTTTCAGGTTTAAGGTATTCAGCCTCTCAAGATTCGACAACTGCTGATGTCCTTAAAAAGAAGATATTTTCTCCCAAAATAAAATTTTATACAAATAAAATCAAATCAATTCAATCATAGAAAAGGGGCATAGCCAGAAAATCATAGCTTGAAAATCAAACTGAAAAAGTAAAAAATATAAAGAAACAGTCATTAGGAGTCTTTCTATTGACATGAGTGAGCTCAAGCAGGAGTCTAAAGGAGGAATCACTCTAAAACTTAAATTAGTCACTCACTATTACTCCTATGAATTAAAATATTAAGAGCAGCTTCTCAATTCAGAAATAGTCAAGTGCTTTATTAAATTGTATTAAGAAATCATTGAAACCACTCCAGAGGAGGAACTTCCAGATCTGCTCTCCTTGCATTTACATATTTACATTTTTCAACAGTCTGCAGAAGATTTTAATTTGTGATATTTGAAACTTGGGTAATGGTATAATCGATGGATTGATAAAGGCATAGATTTTCCAGTTTGGTAACAAAGTTAAAGAAAAGCCCTACACTAAAAATCTATACAACACATGCTACATAATGAACGATGCCATGCTGTACCTATCACATCTCTGTTATGTGCAGTGTTAAGACAATGGGGCTGATATAACCCGACCCAGTACAACATATCAGATCTAGAATAGAAATGTAGATTAAAGCCTTCCAGAGAAGTTAACACATGACCAAATAGCATCTTTGTATCATTTTTTATTACAAATGGGAGATGTAGGATCACCAATTTGCTTTAATGCTTTTAATCATGATATCATTATTAAAGTTGTATCACCCTTTGCAGATGTGATTGAGTCCTTTAATCGTGTAAGAATAATTTTCTGATTTCTCGGAATACCCATTGCCTTGGGCCCACTTTTCCCTCAGGAAGCCCTTGCCTCCTAAGAAATCAGATGTTTTTAGAGATGTCACGCATATAAACTGTTCCAGTTTCAGTATTTCCTTAGTTTGTACAAATACACACACTTTTAATGTTTATCTTACACTGAGAACCATTTCAACTACCGCTGAACACAAATATATTTCACTCTGCTTCAACTTTTCCTGATGAAACTAGTCCTTTCCTTTTCCCTGAGGAAGTAGGCACTGGAACTAAGTAGGATATTTGTTTTAATGCAGGGTGCAAGAAGGTATCAGCATTTCTGTTTATAAAGCAGCATCTTCCCCTCTGCTCCGTGTCAGGATGGGAATGCTAAACTGCATCTCAATTACTAAAGCTCAGTATGGAAGATTCATGCAGCCTTCTACACCAAGGAAGGCTATAATAATCAACTTCTCAATGAAGCTGTAATTAATTATTGACAATTTAACATCCCTACTTTTAACCTTAAATAACAGGCAGGAATAACAGGCTGTCATCTCTCCTTCAGCAGTGCCAGGTGCAGCACATGTGCTGGCAATCAGGTCATCACAACTTCAGCAGCCACTTACACCATCCATTCATCCTATAGCGGCAGCTTTCCCTGTAGAATAGCGATGGATTCTTCATTTGAATAATTTATTTCTGAGTTCTAGAATAGACACTCATCATTCCTTAAAATGAGCTGCTGAATGGACCTTAGAAGTGGATCATGTTTAGCCTTTGCCACAGAAACAGTTCTCTGCTACTTAGAAAAAACCACGGAACTGTGCTAGCTGATATTAAATAGTAGCCACTAAATCGGATGCTCATCTACACCTTTTCCCAAGCTTTTCCTCTACAGCCACTTAGTGTTTTGAACATGTCTATTAATTTATAAGGTGTCTGCTGTTGCAGATAGCTGTTAAATAGTTAATAGGGATCTACTGCACTTTGTCCAGCAGCATAACTGCATTCTGCAAATAAAATCCTCCTTCAGTAAGGATTCTCTCTTCTTTCACACCTCTCATGCTGAATTCACAGTTGTATAGTTATATATTTCACAGTGTACAGAATGAAAAGACTGTATAGTTTTGCCACACAAATTACTTTTATATCACAAGGCTTTAAAACTCTCCAAACTGAACTATAGTTCTACCTGAGTATACTTTTGTAAATATGTACATTTAACTTACTGAAAGAATAATTACAAAAATAATTAAATTATCAAATTCAAGGTACTGTGTTGGTTATCAAAAAAAAACTTGCTCAAGCACAAAATCTCTGCCTACATATGTGCAGCCTAATGCTCAAGGAAAGCCTTAAATTGGTCAAACTTTAACTGATACCTGGAAGTTTCCTCAAAGAAAAATATTTTCATCGTAAAAAGTTGCTACAGGAGTTGCTAGACATAGGGCAGGGGAGAGAAACTCAATGTGAAAAGGTTTCTCTTATTGCTACAGTGGCCTTTGGAATTACTGAGAACAAACTTGCTGGACATCAGGGAAGAAAAACAAAAGTTCACTGGACATCAAAGAGAACCCAGGAGACTGAAAAGTCACAGAAGTACAAAGTCAACTCACAGTAATCTCGCCTTCTTTCCCAGCTGTGTGATGTCCGTTTCTGCCACCGCAAAGCACATCGGTCTACACTTCCTCATGCTAAAACGACTAAGAACTATTTTCAAAATTTGTCAGAGACAAGAAACACAGATTTATAATGGGGCTGTAATGAGGGTTTTCATCAGACAAACCCCACTTTTTTTTTTTTCCATAAATTAATTCTCATTTTATTGTTTTTGAAACTGGCACAGTATGTCCTAAGATTTGAACTGCCCTCAAAAAAATGCAATTATCACTTTACAACAGGCAAAATTTTTCAGACATACAGACCAGGGATTTTCCTTGCCCCCTACATTAAGGAAAGCTACTAAGTAACCAAAACCTGTATTTGGCTGAAAAGCCTTTGCACAGTTTATCATTCATAAAAAACAAACAAACAAACAGAAATTACCAGTTTCACACTCTAAATATATATTAATGACCAAACAATTTTATTTGAGAAGTACTCACTGAGTGGATATCATGACCTCAGTCAAATTTTAAAGTTATAATTCCTCTGAGCATCAGGAGACAGCATGTGCCCAACTTGTTGGTGATCTTTTGGTTAGAATTTTATGCAGACAAGACACATGCAAAGACAGTTCTGCAGCTAAGGACTACTAAGGGAAAGATCAGACACGGCTTTGAAATCCTTTAATTATTAGCCTATTCAATTTCACATTTAGGATAAATGATTTCAAAACAGACATGAAAACAATGATGTTCAAAAGAAGGAAGATCTCATTATTTAAAGGCATCTGGGAAAAATTCATAGGATGTCTCCAAGAGCTGCAATTTGCCTGTAACTTCCAAGAGAGCTTTCTTGTCCTGGTTGTGTGTGTGTGTGTGTCTGTGTGTGTGTGTGTGTCTGAAGTTTATTAAATGGTTGAAACACAGAATGATTCAAGGCTTCACAAACTAAGATTCTGGTTTATTTTGGGAAATACATTTCATCTGTTGAAAGTCTTGGTTAGATATAAAGGTTTATACTGACGTGGTTTTTTGGGGGTTGGTTGTTTTTTTAATACTCTAATTTTCAAATGGAAGAAGTAGGCAAGTGAAGACTTTCATATAGTCAGATTTGGGTGTGGAACAGATAAAAGTATTTCAGGATGAGTATAATAATCCTGTTATTACAGATTTTTATGCTCAGAATCCTTTCAGTAGCCCTAATGTTTTTGCTTATCAAACAAGCCTTTTAAACAAGGTATTTTTTGCAATGAATCTCTGGTAACAGACACAAACTCTTCTGAAATGAGTGTTCAGTTGCCTGTTTCCAGCTCTTTTTCTATAAATCTGTATAGTTGATTTAAATGATTGCCTGTGTCAGCTGGTACAGAGAGTCAGGCCGACTCTCATGTTCCAAAAGTCTATATATGACATACAGTCTCCTCACCCCAGCAGAGTCTTTTAGTGTTAGTCTATCCACATCAGCTCTCTCAAACAACAGTGAGCCCTAAGGTTTTCCACCAGACAAACTTTGCTCTTCAGCATGGAGTTTTTACATTAACCTTCATACAATGTGCATCGGTGCATGAAAGTTTCCCATGTGGTGAGCTGACAGCTACACATGCCAAAAACCTCTCTTTTCATGCAATCTAACACCAGCAGAACTGCAGGACACAAGTTTTATTTTTCTCATGCACAGCTTGAAACAGCTGCAGTGCAAGTACAATAACCATACAGTGGTCACACTAAAAAAAAA
>VWZK01011711.1:0-77282 GCA_013396935.1 Baryphthengus martii | reverse complement strand
AAAAAAAAAAAAAAAATCTGGTTTGAGAGCTATTTATAACTGCAGCACACAGCACATTTTGGTCACAGGTAGAAAGACTCTTCCATCTAGAATGCTTATGTGTTGCATGACTGTTGCACCGCACACCATACGGCACGGCATGCCTCTGCTGAAGCAATGTGATGGTATAAAATCTTTTGAGAAGCTGTTATAGATTCCTCAGAGGGCATGTTGCTGAGATTTCTTTATTGAAGTCACAAGTTTCCTTTTGCTTGCACATATTCCCTAACACTTCCTGAAGTTTGTCACCTTCAGGCTTTCAGCGACCTCTTATTAAAATTAATTTGGCATCTTGTGCCTTTAATTCTTTTTTTTTTTTTCTTTTTCTTCTTCTCATGGGCATCTAGAATTAAACCGTGTGACACGAAAAAAAAAATAGAAAAAAGAACAGTTATGTCTATAATCTACCCATTTCCTCAAAAAAAAAATAGTAAATCTGATGTGTAACATCAGAGCAGCTTTTCAGTGTTTTCAGAACACCCTGAACCCTCTGAAACTACAGAAATTAGAGGTTGCTTCAAGGATAAATCTGCACTTTTTAAAAATAAACTTAACCTTTGTGTGTAGCAAACAGACAATTTTCTTAGGTCTACAAACTTTAGATCTCTGGAATATGGCTTAATGAGAGCATTCTAGAGTTGTTAGCAAAAACTCTCAAAACATAATTAAAAATAAATAAATAAATAAATCAGATGAGCCTGAAGTTCTCAGCTCTGGTTACACTGTCACTTTCAAAGAAGTAAGCACACGGAGAAGTTCCGGGACTGTGGACTGCTCAGGGCAGGTCACATAGTACTTTGGATTCGAATTCCTCAGTAAAACATTCAGACACTGTTTGTTCAGTGATTCTTTCCATATTCAGCTCAGCATAAACCACTCTGAGACCTCTGAGGCTCCTGAACACGAACACACCCCTATCTCTCCTCAGTAGATTCCCTGTGAAAAGTAAGCACATCCCTTTCTCGACAGGCATCAGAGCCACTGCCCTGTGGTATCACTTCTCCCTTTCCAAAGATTCACAGTCTCTCTAGCACAAAGTTAGACTGTTCTCATTCCCAGAACACTCTAGTTCACTCCTTTCAAAAGGGAAACACCTACATCAGCCTCTTTCATCTCTTGCCAGTTTTTTCTTTTTTCAGTAATTCTTGCTCATTTTAAAATGAAGGGGTTTTTTTCATTCATATGAGACTCAAAGAGCAGGTTCTTGTAGTCCGATGTACTTCCTTACATGAAATGCAGTAGTTTCCTATATTAAACTTCCACAATGCTCAGGGTTCTCTGTTAGAAAGAATATTTTCCCTTCAAACAGAAGCTATAAAATTTCATTTTAGAAGTGCAGTAGTGTGGAACATATGTATATAAGGACATTAATTCACATATTACATTTGCTATACACATGCGTGCAGACCATACCAAGGTCCAGTTTATCCACAAATATTTCCAGCTGCGGATTTTAAATGCATTTTCAGTATATAATGAATGCATCAAAATGTAGTATCTGCCTTTGGATACTGTTCTTCAGAACAGAATGGAATTGCTTTTATATAATACTAATTCAAACATTTTAAAACTATGTAAAAGTCTTAAATGAATGAAAGAGATTTCTCCCTGTAGTAGGAAGTTATGTCACGGTGGACAGTTCTGTACAAGACTACGTAGAATTGAAGTAGATTGAGGACTGTTAATCTACACTATGGTGTGGACATAACAGTGTTTGACAAACCACATGAAATTAACTCTAGCACAAGTCAAAATAGTCTCTTATTTTTGCTTCATTTCCTTCCAATAGATTTTTTTTACCCTCTCTTGCAAAATGATTTGTGGTATAGGTAGTTTCTTCTGGGGAGAGCTGGGATTTTCCTGCCCATGTGCTGTACCCTCCTTACTTGTGATTTCATAATGAAGATCACAAAGAGAGAATGAATTATCCAATGGTCACAGCTAGGGAAAGCCTAGTTCACTTTCTGCTCTGTCAAGAGTGGTGTCTAACCATCAAAGCACTGTCCTCACAGGTAGCCTCCAAGGCTGAAGAAAGCAGCTTTGGAGTAATTCTACACCAAAGAAACCCCCCTCCAAACCTCAACATACACACTAAAACCAGTACTGATAAGATTTGACTCCAAATACGGCCAGTGTCTAAGGAACTGAATCAGAATATAGCCTCTATTGATACAACACTAGAGATAAACAATTTTTACACAGTTACTGTAAGAGAGATTAGACAGTGTATAGAAGTACTCTGCTATATAATATACATTGCATAATCCAGACTACATTGTTCATGTCCATAAAGGAGATGTGTTCTTCTCTTCTGACCGTTGTGGAACCACTAAGTGCTGCAGCTTTTCAACATTTTTTTTAATTTATGAGATCAGATTATTTGCTGATACTTTGGGCATGAAAGAAAAGGGTCATCAAGTATTTCATGCATAAAGCATCTATAAACAGCCTGAACTAACGCACAGTTATTCAACAACGTTAACTCTGTAGAACAAAGAAAGCCCTACATCATTTGATCTCCTTCCCTCAAATATTTACTTTTTACGAAAAAGTAGGTACTTCCAAGTGAAAGTGCATGCCTGCACACCCTCAACAGAGGCAATATCGTCAATTCAAGCAGAAATTTTATTATCAAGCAATGAACTCATGGGCACTTTAGTGCGATTAATGCATGATGGAAATTAGGCAATCATGGAGATCTAATATAAGGAGATTATACATATAGGTATCACAGAGTGTAAGACAGATGCCTGCACACCTCTAGATGCCTTACAAAGAGTTTTTTGCATTTCTCATATTACATGAAGGAGAGAAGGTGGAGATCTGGCATAGAATGGTGGCCAGACACACATTTTATCACAACTGGTAGGTTCAGGACTTCATAACCTACTGCGGAAGGCCTGCAGATAGCTAACTGGGGTATCAAACACTAGACAACATTTACTAATTCTCAGTTATAAAGGTTCATTGGCACATTACACAGTCCCTTTGGAACCCCTTGAAATCCAGCCCAGTCACTTAGCTTTGTGCTACTGGAAAGAATTTTGGTAGAGCGCCATATACGGCCGTACATACTTTTCTGATTTAAAAAAATTTAAAAATTTCTCAAGTGGGAGCACAGGAGCAAAATTCATAATGAAGCTTTCATGAGAAGAGGTGAACAGATCTAGTCACATAAAACAGTTTGTGTGTGGCAGACAGACAGAGAGAATACAAAACCTAACCAACTAACTGGACTTCTGCTGTACCTCTTTTTGTCTGAGAAAATTTACCCGTAGGCAAATCATCCACTGTAGTCTCTTTTATTGTAAGAGTCAGCTGGTAAGAGCAGACAACTAAACGTAGTTGTGAATGTTTAGTAACAGGAAAAAAAACAACATTTTGGATAGGTTGGGATTATTTTAAATTAGAGCCACATATAGCAGATCACATGGGATATAAATACTGAGAAATCACCCTGTTTCTGGCTGAGACAGTTTGCTTGATCAACAACCAGAACGGTAGGCCTGGACTCATCAAGAGATTTAGGACAGCAAATTCTCTTAATCTTTGTTTTGGCATCTACTGCCAGCTAAATATTTACAGTTTTTGAAGGACTCCAGGGAATAGCCATGTAATCTTGTTACTCTCTCTCCAAATTATTTGTACATCCACAAAACCCCTCTTAATTATCACACAACTGCCAGTCAGCTAATACCCCCCGCAAAGATCAATGTTTTAATAGCATAGTACATTAAACATCAAAGGTAAAAAATATATTAATATTAAATACAATTAAATAAAGATCATTTTGAACTAATTCTTTGAGCAGGCTAGTTACACAGAGGAAATTAATGAAAAGTTAAAAGCCAAACCAAAAAGCTACAGAAGAGACTTGCTACTTCATGAATAAGTAAAATAAATATTCTGAGAAAGCCTTTCTTAACTTTTATTGCTCTCTATACTTTGAAATAGGCTTCTCACTTCACTGACACACAAAAGCTCCAAGAGCACTAAATGCTCAAAACCCATGTCTTTTTTGTGCAGACCTACAGAATGTCATATTTACATTCATGTTAGAGGATGCACACAAAGAAGACTCAACTCCAGCAATTTCAGATACAAAGTCTAAAGGCCAATCTCTCCCTGATGTCAAGAATCATGATTATAAGAGTGATGACACATTAAAGCAAGATAAAATTGGCTTTTCATTTCAGTAGTGCAGAGGCTACACTAGTCTCTTTTAAAAAAATCAGTTTCATAGGTAAAACATCTGTATATACATCCTTTGTCTCCATGAATTTAATTTTATTCAGAAGGACTAGCATTTCATACAGGAAACTGTTGTGCATAATTAGGCTCATTCACAAATACCCCAATGCTGTTCTACGTTCAGGCTACATCATACATATCTTGGGGAGCTCAATTCTGACTGGGACTATGCACAGAATATAAAACCTGCTGGTATTATTTTCTGGACTTTGCTAAGGGAATCTAGGTAGAAAAAAACATTAAAAAAAAGGTATAGAGAAATAAGTATCAGGAGATGTATTCATGACCATTATGAATAGAGGTGCACATCAATTTTTTCCTGTGACTGAGCCGTGAGTGAAATCCAATTTGTTCAGGTTTCATTGTGTAAACCAGGTGAAAAGAAAATAAATTTGTTCTACAATAAATCAATTTTTCCATACTGGAGGAAAATCAAATTCAGAGTCAAAATCAAGATTCAAAAAGCCTATACAGAACTAATGAAAACGAGGCAGACATAATCAAAATAAAGCATCGACTTATTTTGTTGCCACAGCTGTAACGACATCTTTTAAAGCTTGTCCTCTGCTGCGGATCATAAAAAAGAAAGGTGCTATCCTTTGCATGCTACCAGTAGCTTATTTTTTCTTAAGTGTTTGTTGTGCCTTGCAAACCTAATGAATTAGGTTTCAAAGGTTAATTAACTTTGTTGTATAATTCTACTTGAATGCAAAACTATTGGTTCTCAAACAAATAGGGAGATATCTCTCCAATTATTACCGCAAATGCAAGTCAGTGGAACATTCCAAATGTCTCTCTTCTTTTCCCTTGGCATGCAGACAGGCTAGAACATCGCAACCACTTATTGCAGAACTGCTCCAATGCCAGGGTTATGTCCAGACACAATTTCCGCAAGAAAGAAAATCTGATTTACAGAATGGACTAATCAGCTAGGCTCTGGGCTACTGGAAAAAAAATTCAAAAAGTTTCAGATGCTACCAAATTATTTGTTATTTAAACTATCAGTAGAAACATAGTTCTTGCAACCCAATATAGACTAGTCACAGATTCTTCACATAAGAAGAGTCAGAATAACTGTAGAATAAACTTTTGTTGAAGAAAAACCACAACGCAGTAATATTAATAAGATGATAGCTCAAGTTAATAGCATTACTTGATAGCATTAGCCACTCAAGAAATGTAATTTCCGTTTTGGAGGATATTTCCTGTCTTAACAGAATAGCATGGGAAATCCAACTTTTTGTTGATTTTACTTTCATGGAGTAGTTTTCTTTATTAATGCTGTAAATTTTACTCTTCCATGCCTGAGTATATTTTCTGGAGAAGTCAGTGATATGCACAAGTGTAGAAAGAAGAGAGTAAAAATTGCTTGATAAAGTGAGCAAAGTGTATGATTTCTTTTTTTTTCTTTTGCATCCCTAAATACAAACAGAATCAAGCCAAGCACTTGAAAATAAAAGTTCTTTTAAATGTTAATTTTGTTTACCAGCAGAGACATGTTTCCTTGAAAGAGATGATGTCTCTTAAACAGGTATCTTTATCTCTCATACCATAGTAGGTTTCTACACATTTGTGCAGCTAATATTTTTAGAGCAGTTAAACTTGATGCATATACTCTAGTCTTTCAGTGGAAGGTAAGTTACATTCTCCCCAAGACATACATGTGTTACTCCAACTGATATGAATAGGATACGGTTTTTATCAAGGAATGACCCTGAAGAAATGAAGGTGAAGAGATTAGAAATATCAATACTAAAGAAAAATGGAAAATACACTTGGCAGATGTTAGATGTTACTTGAAAATCACCTGCAAGATGAACAGCAGAAAGAGACCTTTTTCCATTAAGATATCTTCTTGAAGGAAAAGTTGAAAAAAAGGAAATAATGGTCCATTTTTTTCCACTGAATTAGTTCTATGAACTAAGTATTCTCTCTCTGTTTACAGAGCCTCGGAATATTCATCTGAAGCTACAGTTGCTATGTTAGTTGCCCTTTTTAAGGAAATGCTAAGATGGAAAAACATCTACCTCTCCTGTTTCTGAGTATTGCTTAATGTCCTATTCATATTTCCAACCCCACACACTTTAAAATTAAAAGGTAGTATCAAATGGTCAGGGTAAATAATACAGAGTTCTATCATATATTAAGAGTTTTTATATCATGCCATATAACCTCAAGTAAGCATAAACAGTTACTTGGCATCACATGCAAATAATCTGCTCCATTTCTGTAGAAATATCTTAAGCAAGGCTGTAAAAGTAATGCAGTGATTCACAAAACACATTACTGTTCAAACAAAAATATTAGGCATCTGTGTTTTCTAAATATGATTTCCTAATTTATCAGAAACAGTTTCTTTCTCAGAGGCTCCTGGTATACAAATTTAGTTTGCTCTCTGATATGAAGTCACTCTCTTGATTTGCAGTGTAGCAATTTTTCTGTTACATTCTTAAAATGCCATAATAAGATCTAAAATGATGCACACAGATTTCAACCAGCTTATGAGTCTGTGAAAAATACATGCTCTCATACATACAGCCTGTGCTCCAGATTTTTTCAATATTTTACACCAGCACAATTTAAAGAAATCTTAGTATGAGATTTATTGTGATATGCCTAATTTAAATAATAATTTATGTGGATAATGCATGAAATTCCTGCAGATTCTGTCTTTTTGTATTTTGCTATATTTGAATAGATGCACTCAAAACATAAACATTACTAAAATTTCATTAGAAGAAATACATCAATCAAGAGGTGATTTGGGGAGTTTTCTATTGCCCTTCTCTCTCAGTGCCATAATCCAAAAAAAAAAGGAAAAAAAAGGAACAAACACCAATTTTAGTGCATTATGAATCCTCATGAGTTAGAGAGCTATGACAAGCAGTTGTGTTCCACATTGCTTTCAGAGTTTCAGTACATAAAAGCTGCAGTCACATAATTATTGTAAGATTTACAGTTTACATTTATGAAAAGAAATCCTATCCAATGCAATCACTGATTTGCATGGTAGAACTGCTAACATGGAATTCAGCTTCCTTGGGAATCACCATAAATGAAAGTCAGGGGGTGTTTACTTCTGAAAAAAACACAGAAAAACACACAAACCAAAAATCTCAAGACACTGAAGTATGGATTGTAAAATAAGAGAATGGTAAAAACAGAGCCTATTATGATAGTAAAGTTAGCAATAGTTCTGTTGTTTACTCAAGAAGGCCATTTTAAGTCATTCACTTCAGATTCCAATGTTTAATATTATTTCCAACACCAAAAAGCTCAAGCTCACTAAATCTGTGGGAGACCTTTGATGGCAATGTGGCTGATGTTTCAGTTGAAAGAGAAGAATCACTGTCTAGATGACAGTCCTGCTGCCTTACATGGGGTTGCAGACAAGTTCTTGTGCAAGTACTTTCCATCAACCTGGGCAGAGTACAATCAAACACCAAAATGTATCTATTGCGACCTGAGAGTCAGTTTTTACTCAGATGTGAATGTTTATTTTGCTATCATCAGTTGGAATTAGATGATCTTTAAGGTCTCTTCCAACTCAAGCCATTCTGTGATTCTATACATATAAGTATATCACTATTGCAGTTATTCTCAACAGTATCAGCACCCTTCTGCAAGACTCTGAAAGACTCATGCTAATACTAAGTTAATGCTAATTGTTACAGAATTTCTCACAAATATCTTTTTTATCTTTCATACTTCCATTTACAGTGGGCTGCAGTCAAAAATTGCGCTGTGTAAGTTTATATACATCGCAGATATATATATATATATATAAAATTGCAGGCTTTTAAGATCAGTTCATATGCAGATTCCAGCTCCTTTCCATCTTTTCTGGCTGTTCAATAGCTTGGAAGAACGTTGATTGGGATTTGCATATTATTTTACTGTGATGATAGATTTGTTTTTCTAATTCTCTATTGACAGCATATTGACAAGCCCCTCTGCTACAGTCCCCATGACCATACAGTATACAATAACATAATGTGTAATTGGATTCACTGTACTTAGAACCAATAGTAATTTAGTCATGGATTTGAGTTTTAATTACTTTCTTTGAGCAATTTTCATCATATTGACTATTTGAGCTGTCTTAGTCTACTCATGTTGCTCTGTAATATAATTTTATTCTTTACTGACATAAATACCCTATAACCAATTTAGCTAGCCATAAGGTATATTTAAGCCTTATTCAAATTTAATGATCTAAAAACTATGCAAAATCTTGAATCAGTAACTAAATGATAAACACAGCAGACAAAATATCTTGGTATGGTGATGATTTGTGTAATTTTTGTGCTTTTTAGAGCCATAGGCTATATTCATTGACGTATCAGCCATGGCACCATGAATTTTCATGATGAATAACCAGGGAAAATACTACCCTACTTGATTAAAACTCATTTTAAGGCCTGCAGCCTTTCAGTACAGAACATAGATTAGAGTTCCCTGACTTACCATGAAAACAGGAATATGGAAGGTATGAGACAGGCACTGCAAGTTTTCACTCTTGGTCACCTGTTATTGCCATGGATGGAGACAGGATACTGGGGACTAGTGAAGTCTTTGGGTTTGCCCAGTATACAAATTCCAGGGCATCGTAAAACTATCAGAGAGCTCATTTCCTTCAGGACGACTTCAGCCCTAGCTTTCATCTCTAAGAAATTCTCAGTCCCTGGTGACTCTAGAGGAAGAGGCAGATCTTTGAAATCAAAGTGTAGTCTTTGGGAATACTATAATGTTTCACTCAGGCAGATAGGGGTCAAGAGTTTTATTGCTGTTGCTTGAGGTATCAAAAGGTGGCTCTGAGGCCACAGGTTACACCTGCTTGTACTCTAGACTTCAATGTGGGCTTGACTTTTAGTCTGCACAGAAATAAAAGCAAAGCAAACTGGTTGGAAAGTGAATGGACAAAGCATATGAGGAGACACAGAGAAGAAAACATACTAGTCAGGAGGGTCATAATGCACTTACTTGTGGTTTAGAAAGGAGAAAATAAATAATTCTGAAGTATTTTATTACTGCCAAAGACAACAAGGTAGCCAATCTGAAAAGCAGAACCTCTTTACAAACCTCCTCAAAACTAGTGGGCTTTCAGATCCAGGTTTGGTTTGGGATATAGCTCTATGTATGATGAATCAATACTTCAGCTTCTGAAACAAAGACTCCATAACATTCATTGCTGCTCAACAAACAAAACTGTGGCTAACCTGATCAACTCATCCTGGAAATGCAAAGCATCAAGGAAAAATAAGCAAGTACAAGACTGTACCCTGTCCTCAGAACGCACAGGAGGGTGGTCGGAGTCAGTGGTCGGAGAGGTATTATCAAGCTAAGGAAAATCATGGGGCTTTTTGGTTTTATTTTAAAGGATCAAAGGACCACAGTAAAGCTGGAAGGACTTGTAAAAGACTATCCAGCTCAAGTGGGGATCTTCACTGCCATCCAAAGCATCCTGTCAAGTACCTCACATTCATAAAGACCTTGGCTGACAAAACCTGAAAAGGGGTCAGTGAAGAAAGCAGGGATACTCTTTCCATCTCTTCTTAGCTATAGACCACTTTGACAGGTCTTCTGGATATCCCACCAATGCTTTTCAAATCTCATCACCCACTTGTATGCTTTTTGCCTTTAGCCATTCTGATGATTCCAGTTTGCAACACAGGGAATCTGGTTTCTATAGTTTGATTCTTTCAGCTCTTATGTCAGTCTTTGAGATTCCAAAGACATCTTTCTGGTGTTGCAACTAATGTGACCCGTAGCAAAGTATCTCCGTTGCTTTCTATTTCCTATGAAGTCTGCTAAGTCATTGCATTTTAACCCATTCTTCAAACATATTCCTAGAGGGCACAAAGAGATATCTCTGGTAGGAATCTCAGCACTTTATTCCATGGACACAGTAAGCATCAGATTTTCACACAGTTGCTATCACAGGAAAAATAACACATTCCTTCACATCCTATTTTTTACAAACTGACTGCCTGAGAAAACCTATGGGTTTTTCTGCTTTATTTTCCAAGATATTGTTTAAGAAAGACTGTTCTTCACTTTCTATGTGTGGTGACACTGCACAGAACAAAATGTCAGGGATTCGTACCTCGTATCATGCAGCACCTGAATATAGTGAGACTGGAAAACAAGACTGAAGTGTTAAGAAAAATGTGTTGTCATACTTTAATTAATAAAAAAAAAAATTTTTTTTTTTTCTGTATATGTGTGAGAAAGCAATCGAGGGAGTGAGCAGGCAGGCAGAAGTAGGCAGCTTCAAGTATTATTAAATTTTCTAAAAAATATTTTTTCAAAAACCCAGAATCGGCTGATGGGAGTCATTCTGCTAGCCTCAAATACTCATAAAACAGCCTGTCTGCTACCTCAGTAAGTGTTTTATAAAGAAATAAACATTTACAGAAATTACATAAATACAATTTTATATACTTATGAATAAAATTATACAAAATTCTAGTCCTCTACACTACATAAACATAGAAAAAATATCTCCTTAGAGAACTAATTTACAAGACTATCTTTAATTACATTTACTGAGCACATTGGGATATTTTAAAATACTCAGATTTATTTATTTTCTTTTAAAGACATCTTTGGCTAGTGGCTGGGGTTATGAAATGAACGACTGTGATCACTACAATTTAGAATCAAGTATGGTTCTCCATGGCTTCATTTACATTCTTTAAAACAAAGTAATGGGAGTTTTATAATCTAAATAGAGCTCTTGATTTTTATGGGTTCAGTTTTTAAAGAATTTCTATTTAAGGGAAAACAACATTTACCCTCAAAACAAAACTGTTTGTGTTTTGATTTCTGAGACAGTGTGGTAATCTATAAGGAGATAAGGAACACCTCTTACCTAATTACATTCTACCTGTCAAAACACAAGTTGTTTAAAGTGCTCTATAGAAACACCAACCACATTAGAATGACTCCTGCAGGATAATTTGGGCACGAAATTCCAGCTGCTATAATGTCCCAGGAACTTGATTTGCAAGTAGACTTCGACCACTCTGCAGAGCATCTTTCATAATTTCCTATCACTCCTTGCATTAGAATCTTACTGGCCAAGAGGACACAAGAATAAAAACCTTTAAGATAGAAGCTAAAAATATAGAAGAAAATGATCATTTTACTTATCCACTTTTTCTCTGCTCTTTCCATCTAGTATATGCCCTAGATATTCACAGAAATATTAGTATATGACAGTATTATTACATCTGATACATACAATAAACAAGCAGTAAGTCTATTTAAGTTGAAAGCACAGACATTAAAAAAAACAAACATGAGCATTCCAACCTTCTTTTTTCTCCTTAAAATGCATCGAAATATAACTTTCCTTCTCTTCTAACCAGCTCTGACATGTCCCCTGTCAGCATACACTTCTTGCCATGAAGCAATCTTCTCATTTTTTTCCAGCCATGTGACAGTCTTTGCAGCATTATCTCATCCAGATAAACAAACACCTGCCACGAGTTAGCACCCATCTGATAACAAACGTGCGATGATAAGGCTACAATCAATTCTCATCAAATCTCGCTCTAAGGCGATTGAACTCTGTGATCTGTCACAGCATCTGGAAATCACGAGGACTGTGAAAACCTGGTTTAAACTGCTGGTCACCAACCAGTAAGCATGCAAACTTTGATTTTGTATTTTTTTCTGTTACCCTCTATTGAAAATTAAATTACTTTTTTTCCTTTCTCAGTTAGGTACAGTTTTCTATATACCACAGAAATATTCTCTACAATAATGTTCTGAGTAATGTTCTTTAAGGAAAAACTTTTCTAGAGAAAAGAATAAATCCCTGATCTTTTCAGATGGACCCTAATACCACGATACTTGGGAGCTTTTGTAGTTCTCTGTGCTTTCACAGAGCGTCTTTTATGAGTTGCTTTATGATCAGGCAAAGTCAAGCAGAGTGGCAGTGCTGAGTTTCATTCAGTCCCCTGAGCGCTGCATGATTACCAGTTCACCAAGTGGCCCTTGTGCCCACATAGCCAATTGTCCCAGGTAGTATTTCCCAACAGCATCACCCTATGTTGCCATTGTGGTTCCCTCCTGGTGTCTTACATGTTTCTCACACACATGGGAGAAACTCTACAACTTAACGGCTCCTGCAGGGTCCTTTTCATGAAAAGCTGCCACAATATCCTTCTCAGAAATAAGTAAACAAAATTAACCTGTGCCATTGCTACTTGGACATTCCTGTTGCTCCTCTTACAGACCATTTACTGGGCAGGACACTAAACATTACACAACTTCAAGGAGAAATGCAACCTCAAAAGATTATTTAACTGCAGTCAGATGGTTTGAAATTAATTAGTACAGAGTTAGAGGAGAAAAGACAGCTATTCACAGAAACTAGCACAAAATACTTGTTTCATTACAACACTTCCCCAATACTTATGAAAAATATTCCTGCCATCATAAAGGTCCAGCAGTAGGATTTGAATATTATACATATCTAAATTGAAAAGCACAATATGTATTGAAATTCCAATATGTATATTATTCTCTTATTCATTAAAGGATAACAAAACTTTTACTATGCAATTTTGAAATAATCTGTCTTACAGTGACAGGGGTTTGATTAAGAGATACTACCGAAACTAAAGCACGTTGTTCCAGCTTCTGGTCTCAGATGTAAATGTGACTATAATGTACAGGTGTAATTTTATCTCTATGAAGAAGAAAGCTTTATTAGAACAAGATACTGTAACTATTAATTGTGGTGCAAGCCTGTATTCCTTTTAGGTAGGACAGCAACTCCAGTCATAAAGAGAAACCTGAATTTTCTAACCAGGTGGACTCTACAGAGCCTGCTAGGAGGAGACGAGCTCTGAAGAACAAGTAGCTTCATTTAGCAACACAGCACCTGTTCTGACAAGAGGCACTTTAACCTCAGCATGCAAGTTTGTTTTACTTAGATCACCCTTTAAAAACAAAGCCACCTTTTATTAACAAAACACCACTGGAATTTAATTGTCAGTCTACAGTAGTAAAGTAAGAGAAAACTTATTTCTTGAGTCAAAAACTTTCACAGCTATTAAGAAAGAATTACATATGTAATCCTACCTGTGGAACTAAATAACTGCAGAATATAACATATGCGGTTATCGATGGTGGAAAGCAGACACAGACTTCAAACATGAGTCTCATCTTCCTCTACTGCCTTAAGCCACCAAACCAGAAGCTGTTTGAAGAGTTCTCACCCCCATTACCTAATCATGAATGGGGAATGAGCTTTTATTCTTAAAAGGTAACACATGTTTTGAGCTTTTATTCTTAAAAGGCAACACATGTTTTACCACCTGACCTGAGGGAAATTACTAAACAGAAGGAGAATATACATGACTGACAAATTAAGATTATGTTACAAAGGCCGCTTTAAAAAAGCAGTGGGAAAGATGAAATGTGCTTATTATTCAGGACTTTAAATAGTTTAATACATTAATTTCTATAATAAAGTAGGATAACTTAAAACTGGGATACCTCAAAAAAAAAAAAAGCAAAAAAAAAAGCCCTAATAAAAGCTGTATGTTCCCATTAATGATTACTCACAAAAATCTCTGGTATGTGAGTAATTTCCATTGTGTTCTCAAACACATGGACCAGATTTGTCAATAAATCTGAAATCAAGAGAGAATTTTACGACTCAGCTTCTCTTCAGTCACTGAAAATAATCATTCTGAAAAAGACCCAGGAAGACATTGTGTTATGGTTGACTAAACAGCAAATAGAAGACCTGGACCAGAATATTCACCTTGTTCCTTGACAGCAGGGAACAGTAACAAGCCAAAAGCCATGAACTCTGTTCTCTCTGCAATACATGTATCCTTTTCCCATTGGAATTAATGGAAATTACATGGTCACAACACAGGGAAAAGGGAAAAATTGCAATCCCAAGCAGCTAATCAGAAAGACAACATTATTCTTGATGATATAGTTTAAATAATAATCTGCATCCAAAAAAATCCAACGAAAAGCCAGTAACTCCAGATTCCATATTACGTTCTAAAAACCAAAAATGTCTGCATATGTCATTATCAGTTAAAATCAGAACAACTTTATTGATAATAATCTGGCTTTCTGACTTTGCTCCATCACAGGGCCTCATAATCTGAATGTTTCAGCAATCTTCAGGAGAGAACAGAGTCAGCAGGTCTCCAGCCGCATCCAATATACATTCTGGCAGACTAAAATCAATACACTAAGATTTGTCTGCCAGCTTCTTTATCCTCATTCCCATTTGCTCCTGCCTCTGGAGTCTCCCTGAAGTCTACAGCACCTGCTACTGGCTGAAAAATTTGTACTCCTCCAGTTTACAAATTAGTTAAACCACTCCAGTAAAACGAAGGGAAGAAGTTCTCCTTTCTGGCCACCCTAGAACCAAGGCCTCGGATGCAAGCGGCACCTTGGCAAAAGCGCTTGGAGTGGGTTTACAGCTACATCTGCTCCATCTGTTCTTACTACGCTGTCAGCATCCTCAGCCAAAAAGACTCCAGTTCTGTGTCCAACTTGCCAGTGTAACTGTATGATTAGTCTGACCACACGTGTAATAAGTAAATTCTTGGAAGTTTTACATTGCAATTATGCTATAATTATTTCTCATATTCCTTCCTCCCTTGAGAAAAATACATATATACATACCTACATATAGGTATAGCCAGATAAGAGTGTCTTTATACATTTTTCACCCCTACAGATTTATAAGAAGCTTAGGAATGACCTGAGACTGTTTCATGATGCTATGATGCAGGACATCTCTAGAGATTGTAACATCTTGTTTCCAAAAAAAAAAATAAATTAAATAAAATTCAAGCAGCAGCAATTTGCTTAGGACTTGTTATTAATTTGGATCATTTGTTACTAATAACAACTGAATGGTGCTTTGTAGGTACAGGCAATACAAAGAGTGCCCTACATTGTCTCACATGCAGCTAGAGAAACCTTTTTCTACACATAGAGGAAATTCTATACTGCTGTTAAGGGACTTACCTATTTATTCTCCACTTCTCCCATAAACTAAAGGAAAGAACTAAATGAGCAATCCTCATTCTCCTAGGATTTTGGGGTCTGTAACTATGTCTAACTATGAGACTAAGTTAACCACTATTTGAAACTTCTCACTGTGCACCAAAGCAAAGGTCAGACATAAACCTGGACTTAAATCACCCTTTTTTCCCCCCATTATTTTTCAAGACGCTCCCTATGGTTTCCATTTTTTATGACCTTATCAGTACCACCTTTCTATCTGAGTAAATTCTACTCATTTCTACTGGCAATGTTGATCCAGTCTGAAATAATCCTAATTATCTCATTGCATGCGACCCCCAGCTCTAGAGGAATTAAGGCGTATGGAGACAAGAATTCTGCACGGCATTCAAAGTTGCAACTATTTTTACCTCTGGAGAAGCTTCAAAACAGAAATATTGCAAACTGATGGCATTTCAATATGTTCATGGCTGTGCTCAATTATAATAAGATTTAGCAAATGCTCTTTAATTTGGGAAACTCAGCTGAAAAACTCTGTAACGGTCTTTCAGATACTCGAATAATTCCATAATTCCTCTACGTAATTCAGGGAACAAACAAAAAGGTTGCAGCAGCATGAAACTTTAAAGCTTATAATCATGACATATAATAAATAACAGTGTTATATTAGACATCTTGTATTTCTGTCACTAGATATCCCAGGCATAAACTGGCAATAAATTATAGTTTTATTATTATTTTTGGTTGCTGTTTCAACTTGTCTTTTCCAAAACCTAATTAAGCTTATGCATCACACACCACTCAAAATTACTTTATCTAGCCTGGAGTTAGTCTGATTTGTTCCATATCTAGGGTGAGTATTTTTCTCCTAATACTTCTCCTGGGAACCTTAAAGTAAGAAAGACATCATTTTGGTTACGATTGCCTCACTATACTACTAACACCAAATACTGTTGGTTCTCGCTACACATTCTAAAAATATCAAAAACAATAACAATGAAACCCCATTAACACTGGAAAAAAAAAACAGGGTTTCTTTCAACTAACGTATCAGTTCTGGCAATGTTGTTATCTATAAACAAGTTCAAATCATTTATATCAAAACAAATTAAATCACGATCCGAAAGAAAGCAGAGTGTGCTTCGTTATTAAAAGACTTCAAACATCAAGTATGTGTGTCAGGTATTCTTTATGAATTATGAGTTCTTTAGGGTCTGTTTGGAACATTTTAGAAAACATAACTGACAACCAAGTGTGGTTTGCTTTAGATTAGCAATTCATAGGCTTGGGCTAGTTTCTGTGTGATGAGTGTGTTGCTTCCTTATGTAAGAGTATTTGTGCACCTTACTTCCTATTTATTTCATGCATTCAACAAGGCTGCAGCTTTTCTGCTTAGCATTTCCCTGATACAAAAGGTAGCAACCAAAAACACAAAGAAGTTGTTTGCTGGGAGAGAAGAGAGAAGCAAGAGAAGTCATTGAAGAGTTTTTTGGAGGCACTTTCAGGAGACATTTTGATTCTTTTTCATAAAGAAGCTTCTCCAGGAGGCATCCTGAAGAAAGGAATCATGGTAACTCTCCTTTCCTTATGAACTCCATAAATTCCAGCCCCTGGAATGAATAAAAATACAAATGATTTCAGACACTCAAACAGACAGATCACCTGGGGTTGTTTCCCTCTGCAGTGTGATTTGGCAGGCAGCTGGGCAGTTCTCTTCCCCGCAGCTTGCTACATCTGCAGGTCTTCTGCCCTTTTTCTCTTTCGGCTGCCAGGTCAGCTCTCTTTGCCTCTCAGCTGACAGGCTGATTCTCCTTCTCATCTCCCCGTGCCAAGCTGACTCTGCCTGTTGCAGAGCTGGCAGATCATTTCTGTCTTTCAGTTACAAGTCCTGTGCCCCACTTACAGGGTCTCCTTTCCCTCTCATCTGTGGTCTTTGTTCTCTTTTCTGCCTGCATGTTTTCAGTCCCCAGTGTTTTAGTAAGTGATCTGGCAGACTGTAAAAGGATTATGCTAATACATGAGGCAGGGACGCACTCTCCCTCATTTTGCAGCTACTCTCCCCATGCCTCAGCTCCCAGCGATGCACCCAAGGTTACCCAATGAGGGGGTAACAAGGAATTGAACTGAGCTTCCTCCAGTACTGAATTTCCTAGGTATCTTTATAGATTTGGGACATCCTAAGTATCCTTATAGATTCCTAGGAACTCATTTAGCACAGCCACTTTTACCATCTATATTAACCCTACCACTCACAGTTGGTCATATCCTAAAAGTTTCTCATCAGTAGCAGCAGAGATGGTGTTTCTAAGAGCACTGCATAGCCTACAAATTCATCAGCTGGATGAAGGGGAAGGTAGATTTATGAGGAGTGGTGGGGTTTTGATCAGAAACTTGCAGTGAAATATGTAGATGCAGTGATTAAAATAGTTTGCTAACACATTCCTGTAAGAAAAACAGACAAAATAATTTTGAAAAGGTTACAACATTTTATCTTGACATAAAAAGAAGTGCTTTGATTGATTTAATTCAAACCATGTTGTAATTTTTATTTGCACACACAATAACATGCTCCATCATCTTTCTAATTCTGCAGAATGCAAAGGAGATTTCAACTGGTTTGATGCTTACATAACTTTTTTTTTTTTTTTAAACAGAAGCTGACAACAATTGCCATGTTTTAAAAACTGCACTGAATTGATTTCAATAGCTGTCCAAACCCTTCAGCTTTTTTATAGCCCAATGGAAATCATCTGCTAGAAAAAGACAGGCCAAATGCTTTCTAGCACTCTTTAAACTCCAGCCACATAGCTCTTTGGACCTCAGTTACAGTAAAAGAAAGGGGTTAAGGGATTTCATGGTTACTCAGCACGTATCCACTGTTTGTTTTCTTGGGCACAATACAGCTAATGCCTCAAAAAGTATGTGACTGTAGCATTTTAACTTGTTATTTATTTTTCTCCATGTTATGAAGAGCATCCCGGATGATTAAAACAAAATGCACGTGTGAAATGACCACGGGCCAAATAATTCTACGGACTGGGAACGATTTTTAGTAGCACTTGCTGTGGCCAGGCATTATTAATTCTTCTGATGTTCATCATAATGATGCAATAATGAAGAACTAATGTGTTATTAATGAGGTGTTAATGCTGTATATACTTCACAGAAATTCCATTATAATTGGCCAATTAATGTACCATTGTTTTAAATTGTTCATTTGTTTTTAAGAGACAATGTAACATAAGTTAACAAATGTAGTTTTAAGGCAGGCTGAGGCCAGCTATTTTCCAATAACCTTCTAGGCTCTTTTGAAAAGCTTTGCCAACTTATTCAATTACAAAGAGAGAAGGCAGAGTGGTTTCAAAACAATTATAAAGGTTGCCAATAAATTTCATTCAACTCGTCTTACTTAAGAACAGGGTCAGCAATGAGAGAAAAAAAAAGAGTGCCTTTGAAGCCCAGTATGCCAGTTCTTAATTTAAGGGGAGTAGCTCTAAATCATAAAAACAAGCCTCGCATTAATAAGGGCAACTTGAGACCTCCCCAGTAGGTTTTATTTTTGAAGTAATTGTGCTTTTTACTGAAATACAGGTCTCTTCTAAAGAAGTCTAAAATTGGGCACCCAAATTTAGTGGCTTTTTAATATCCTTTTTTTTTAATTCTGATTATTATTACTGTGGATTATGATTATTATTACTGTGGGATTGTCTTGTTCATTTTAACTACCCACTAAACTCTTCACGTTAGGAAACCAGAGAAGCAGAATGTAAGGAATCAGAGGCTGAGTATTAAAAAAATTCACGGCAATTCCTCTCCTTAGAACATCTAAGCTCAAAAAAAATGTGTTGAAAAAAGCCTCTAGCTTAGCAAATTAATTTAATATGGGGCAGGGGGAGCTCTCCAAGATGCGACGGTAATTGCCCATACACTAGTTTTGATATCAAAGTTAGCATTTCTGTCATTCATACTGCAAACACCCACAGCACCTACCTGCTGCAGTACCAGATTTGAATAGAACAGTTCATTTGCTGTACTAAATTTAAATCAGGTTGAACTTTCTCAGACAATACACATTTTATGACCAGAGGCACTTCTAGACTGTTGCCTTGCTAAATCTACATTGTGATTGCCTGAACCTCACTACTCAAGATGTAGCCTAACGATGTCCATTGCAGTCACTAAACTCATTAATTGTGTGAGTTTATGTCTAGTACAATAGCTCTTACCCAGTATCCCAGTATATTTATGCTGCAAATGACTCACTTCTTATACTTGTCTATGCCCTTGTTCTAATCTGTGGCCAAGAGATGTAGTTACAGCTTCTCTGCTGAACCCACTTCCTTCCTCATGCCTTTAGCCAGGGGACAGATTGATTCCGAGCACTAGGGCTGACCTCAGATGCTGTTATAAAGTTATTCTATCATGTCAGTGGATTTATATTGGTTTGGGTAAACTTTTCCAAAATTTAAGTCAATAAGTCCAGACATGCTAACACAGCCAGACGTATTTTTAAAACAATTCTGTTTCCCTGAAAACAGAAGATTCCGTGTGCGTTCCAAGCAGAGAATGAAAGTATAGAGATTTTGCCTTTTATTTTATTCTGCTTCTTAATCAGAAGCTTTCAAAATGTTACTCATTTTATGACAAATTCTCCAGGTCTCCTCCCTAGGAATGTCAGTGTGCCAAATGGGTCTGCTCCCATTACTGCCTAAGGTAAAACAGTGTCATTCCAAACATAGACTTCAGTTCAATGTTTGCCAACCAGCACCTGAAAACTGATCATGTATAATACTCATACAGGTATTTTGAGCTTTAAAATACTAAGAGGCCAATTAAACTGTTCCTGAACTCTTTGCAAGTTGGGTTTTGCCATTCTTTCGAGGGAGGATTCAGTGTTTATTTTACTTTCTCAAATTTCAATATCCGATTGTAGGTCTTTCAGCTTTGATTCACCTCCACTTAAGTAATGAATTTTGAAAACAATAGGTTTAAACCGCTTGAACACTTTAAAGAAAATTATTTCTACTAACTTTAACTAGAGTTATAAGCTGATTTTTTTATAATGTAGTGAACTGAAGTTTCTCTCCAAAGGAAATGAGTCTTTTAAGTTTGATTTTCTAATAAATCTTCTAAGCATTCTACATGATACTATGCTGCTGAAGGAAACTACATTTAGTCTTTCTCATAAAGCAGTTATCTTAGATGTAAGATTTTACCACTATACTAAAATCCTTCCTTATCACCCTATACTAAAGTTGCCCAAATAACACTCTGAAATCTGGTGTTCAAAATACATAGACAAATCTTTCACTGGAAGTAATGGGTAGTATAAATTTAAGTTCAGAACCTTATAAAAAAAAAATGCATTTCCACATTTCTCTTAACCAATTCAGTATGTAAAGTCAATCCAGAAAAAAAATAAAAATAAAAAATTAGACTTTTTACACTCACATCTTCAGTGTAAAATGAGCCAATTTACTTGTTTCCTATATTCATGAGAAATATTTGCATGTTATATAGGTAGAAAAATGTTTCTAACAAAATCACTAAGCATGGCAAAATTCTCTAGTGATGATTTATTACTCTGATATTCATCTGAACAAAAAAACAATGTGTAGAAAACATAAAATATGCAGCTCCCTTAAAGTGACTTCACTTAAAAACGGCACAAGTGAAAAATAATTTTGTTTGAGAACACGCAAGCATTGATTTCAGTTTTCAGGCAATACACTTCCCTTTGTGTTTGTCACAATTCATATTTCCATCTGCCACTAACACAGCATCAGCACAGCATCTTCAATCAGCTGGCACTACACACTAAATAACCGACAGGAGAAACCCCAGTCTGACTTACACCACTACTGCAGGGCATCGCTTGGTGGAAAGAGCCAAGAAACACACAAGTGGACTGAGGCCGATGCTAACAGCAAAGGGGCACTAAAACTGTCCCTCACTCCACTCTCAACCAGAGCTGTAGAGAGCGATTTGATCCAGCTTGCCTTATGAAATGAAAATTCTCACGTTCTTCAAATAAATACATCTGCTTTCTTCGGTGAGTAATTGTCTTGTCCTACTTCCATCAAAAAAACTCCAAGAAATAGAGTCAAAAGAAGCAGACAAGGAGGATCTCAACCTGTTCTCAAAAAAAAAAATCACAGTGTGCAGGGTATTTTATCTCCTGTCATGCACACTCTTGAAATATAAAATCCATTGAACTCTAAGCACTTTGTCAGAAAGTTGCTGTTTCCATAATACAAAGTGTCTTCACTTTCACAAATCACATCATAATGCTATTTTAAAAGATTTCTAGTCTTTATTTTCCCTTGTGTTTTAATGGTCACATAACTTCATAAGGGCCTGAATACTCCTCTTATCTCCTAAGATGCAGAAGCAGCCACAGTGCTATTACAATACTGTATTATTTTGTTTTTCCCACTAAGCAGAAATCCATTGAAACCAATGGGGCAGGCATCCTATAAATTCTAAACGCACTTTGCATCATAAAAATAATACACAATGAACTCTTTCCCAAGCAGTTCGCAGAGCAGCGCTCTAATCACATAAAGAACAGGAGCAGCCATTTCTGTCTAACACTCCAGAGGGTTTAGACATGCTCTGTAATGTAAAGCAATTCGAGCTCATCATGTGTTGACTGACTTTAGCCATTTGCTTCCAATCATTTTTGCAGGTTGGGCTGGAAGACAGGAACACACAAAAAGATTTTATGTCCCTCTCCCATGCATAAACACCACGAGCAGAAAGAGATAACTGCACAGAAAAGAGGTAAAGACGAACCTGGCCACCTTGCCCAAGTTCACCACATTGACCGTGCAGCACCCCCAGCTCCAAGAAGCTGCCCCATCAGGTCAAGGACATTTCTACAAGCAAAAACAAGTGCCAAGGGACCATGGAAAATGAAAACAAAACATGCAGTTAATTTGCAAAAAGTGGTCGGGGGAAGAAAAAAAAAAAAAAAAAAAATCATTAGCCTTCTCCACACCAGATAATTTTAAAAATATTAATTTCAGTATTTCTGAGCTTTTAAAAAATCACAGGGGGTTGTATAATTTCCTATTCCTACTACTAGGTAAAGCTGTATTGAATTCCTGAAGCTGCTCACCTACTCCAAACTCTTTACATTAGCTATGTAACTATTCAGAGAATAAATGATTTTTTTTTCCCCTTTCCTCTCTATTTCTCTTCTGCCTCCAGATAGCTGCAGTCCTGTGTGCTTTTTTTTCACCTCACAGAGTTGATTTTTATTTAATTTGTGGTGTTTCAGCAAGATGACACTTCGTCAGATCTGCCTGGGAAATTATATTAATTTATCAGCTAGCAGAGGCTTTCAAGTCTCCCCACATTGTTGCGTCACTATGCCCCAATCCAATGGAAAGGAAACATTCCTGAGAGATGAATGGGATGAGCGTGAGGGATATGGACAAAAAGAAGTGAGAGGAGGATAGAAAAATAAATATATGGTCAAGATGATAACAATATATAATGCTTTCTCTCACATAAGACTTCTAATTGATTTTGTAGCAACCATCAAATAAATAAACAAAACTCTAAGCCTATGTCTGCAGAGCAAATTATAGCATTCTGCAGAGAATAGGGCCTAAATCTACCATTTTGCTCTGGTCATTTTTCACACTCACTTTGTATTCCAACAAACTGATACAAAAAGGAATGCAGAATGGAAATCAGGCCCATTACATACATTTTAAACACTAAATCTGACTTTAAGGCAAAAAAGGTTATGCTTTTCTTCATATGTAAAAATTGTACCGCATTAAAAAGTTTCCAAGGTTTCAGCAACAACAAAATTACCACTAATTTATGAAAACCGTGTTAGTGCCTGCAAACCTTTATCGTAAATTATGCATGTGAGCATGGAAATGCTAATGAAAAGAGGATTTCATTTACAAATGATTAGTACAAATTCAGTAGTCACGATAGTTATGCTGGTCTAATTTATTTCCTTGTAGAACATGCTGTTTGCCAAGTTTGGCCCATTTATTTCTATACTGTTGAACATCAACGTCTCAGACTTTAATGTCAGATTATTTTTTTTTTATTCAAAGAAACGTTCATTTTGGTTTTAGAAGGTTTTAGTTACATGAAGTTCTCAGACTCAAAGTTAACTCTTTTGATTAAAACATTTGTAGTAGGGCTGCAGTAGAAATGATGCCCTTTTGTACAGAAGGAATTGCCAAAATTACTGTGGCTTCTAAGACTTCCACTAATGTGTTGCAGAATATACATATAATCGCCTTCACCAGAGCTTATAATAGATTTTTTTCACTCAGCATGAAACTGAATTTTTATTTTTTTCCTCATTACACAACGCTTTTGCTAGGAATTAGACCTCCCTGGAAAAAAAAAATATAAACCAGCATTCCAAAAACATTCTACAGGTCTCTAAAAAAGAGATGAGAAAAATCCATAGTGCAAGACTTTATCATGATTTTGTTTTGCCCGAAGATCTAAAAATCAGTGACTTGTATGAAATAGATCCAAAGAGAAATGAAAGCATGGGGTTCTAGGAAGTTATAAAAACATATCGTAGAAATCACTTCCAAGTTTCTTCTTACATAGAGAATGTGGATCTTGTATGTATTTGTTTGTGGCAATGATCCTTTGCAGATTTTGTTGGAAGCAGCTGAAGGAGAAAGAACATTTTCTTCTGCACAAGAATTTGCTACCTCCTTTTAAATCCTTTAAAATATTCCAGGCTGGGAATTTTCAGTCCTGAGATTCACCATTTACATGCAAAAGGAAACTTTTTTCCTTTCGTCTGTGTTTTTTTAGACATTCAGTAGAAGGCTGATATCTAAAGTTTGGTCGTCGACAAAAATATTTGCAAGCCTGGAAATCCTGAAAAAGTAGATCATTGGTTCTATAATTCTGTGCTGAAAAACAGGCCTCGCAACAAAGCAGTTGCCTACAGAATCAGACGGAGAATAGACTATTAAAAAATAGTAAAGCTCTAAGTCGTAGAAAACAGACTTCCTCGAAGCCTTTAAGACAATGATTTCTAATTGCACAATCTACCCAAATCAAACACATACATAATGTGCAATGCACATTTGCCTTTGACAGCTTTATTTGTTCATTAAACATTTATGTTAGATGGCTCTTAGCATCCCAGTCCATTATATTCATCTAAACTTGGCTAGAAAATTAACAGCTTAAGTAGTCCCATATTTTATCATATTAACCTCTCTCTGGAATTTTACTGAGTAGATGTAATAAAAACAGACCTAAATTGAGTATTTCAAAATTGAATTTTAAAAGTGCTTTTGCTAACATTAATTGTTTGGGTTTTTTTCATATTATTATGTGGTATGGCTCCTTTCTCTGGTAACTTGGTAGCAGTAAATTGATTATAATCACTCAGCCTAAAATGGGATTTCTTTTCTAAGCAAATCAAGTACATGACTGTTGGGAAGGGTTTAGCTATCAAATTAACATTGTAACTTGCTTGGAAACTACTTCCTACCAAACAGTATATGGAAAGATTTCCAGGAAACTCATACTATATATAGTACTTTAAATAGCATTTAAAAACAATCATTCATACACTTGTAATTTCTTTTTCTATTAGCTAAACGCATCTACTGCAAATCTAGCTAAGTGAAGGAGCAGAGATGAAGGGAGGGACTGAAATATTTCCTATCATTTGATGATCAGAATAATCAGAATTTATCCTAAAATAGCCTATAAACTTTAAAAAGGATAACAATTAAAATCTCCAATTTTAAAAAATTATTTACTATATGAAATAGTACCAAGGAGTTATTCACACAGACATTTTGATGATGTACGTGCAACATGCATGCCTGTAAATAAGAAAAATCCAAAATGGACCTATATGTTGTGCATAGAGGATAATGAACTGTAGAAATCTGTGAAATCATTCATCTAGCAGCCTTATTCCAAGGTAATCTCTTTATTAAGAGACTCCTCCTGTTTTTCAATGACGTTGTGAAGACTTGCCAAAGAGGAAATGGTAATTCAAATGGAATGCTATTTGATGATCACTTTAAATATCTTTAAACTTACATTAGTGATTTATTTACATGCAAACAATGCACACATAAAGAAAAGACTGGTATCAAACACAGCACATTGTACACAAGTCTCCTTTTATCTTTTTTTTTTTCACAGTTGTGTTGATAAACTGAGGTGCTTGTGAATTTGCTATCTGTATAGGCACCAATCACCACTATCTCACTGTCTCAAAATGTAGTAAATACATGCTTTTAAGGGAATTTTTTCTTTCCCCAAGCAGCTAAGAAGAGAAGGTAAGAGCAGGCTGCTATACCTAACAAAGCCTGAACACCCTGCCAACTGGCCAGACACAAACCTTCATTATTTTCACAAACTCCAATCAGATGGCTCAGAAGCTTCTCAGAGAAACAGTAAGAAAATAAAACCAGGTATGCAACAAATTATCACAAGGACAAATTATCATGACAGGTAAAGAAAATCTGAAAGCCTGAGAGAACAAATTATTTGTTTTCTGGGAAAGTATGACATCAGTAATCTGTTAGTCTGTCTTTCTTAACCAGTCCTCCTTTGTCTGGAAATCTACATCTTAATTTCAGTCATACATATCCATACAATCTTTTGATATTTGCTTAGAAAAAAAAATAACAGTCTGGTCATACCCATATGAAATAGTGTACGAACTGATTTGTCTTCCAGAACAATTAATCTTCACTGCAAACAGACTCCACTTGACATGGTGCCACCCCTACTAGATGCTGCTCCATCATTAACAGAAACTGGCTTTGAGACCAGTCCACATTACATAACAGCCTCAAAGCTTCCCATTTATATTCTTTTACCTGTTCACCTGGCTTATCAGACACACATAGCTCATTTTCTTCTTTTGGCAACTACTTTAAGAATTTTGATGCACAGTTGTCAGATGATGGAGATATGAATATTACCTAAGGGCAAAATTTATTCCTGATGTGCGCATTCTGTAAAGCAGCTATGATGGTGACAGCTGCCAGGACAAGCTGGGAAAGAGAGGAGCTGTACAGGAATAACTGATCTGACCTGTCAGATACTGGATGTGCTGATGGTCAGCCAGATCATTATCATCTCAGTCTTGAGTTCTTTATTTAAATATACCTTGTGGAAAGCAGAATTGGAAAGGCGGGGGAATAGCAGCAATGGAAATGATGGATATGCAACCCAAACAATTCTTCGTTCACGTACCTTCAGGTTCTCTACAGTTACTTTGTAATCTTACAGATCTTCGGCTATAAAAAAAAAACTATCAAAGCTAGCAGACTTAAAGATTTCACCCCTAGTTATATCCCACGTATCACCAGATTTCGGATAAACTTAGTGTCTTTAGCGTGATAACAAATGTGTCTAACACAGAACATAATCCCCTTGTACTGGTGAAGTATTTATTAAATGCTTTTCTGAGGAGAAGCATCCAGGAGTGAAGGAGACATTAAAAGCCTTCAGGAAAGGCATCCTAGTGGATTGGTTTCTGGATTGTCTGAGCTTCCAGCTAAGATTAGTGAGCATGACCTGACTGAACTGTGTAAAACTGAACAGGCTATCATACTTGCAGCTACAAGACTGACACAAAAGACGTTTTCCTCCTTTTCTTCTCCCCCAGCAGTCACACACCTTTGCCAGAAAGTGGCCTCAATGACAGAATGCAGATGGATGATTAGCTGGTCAGAGTGCAAATACCAGGGTGGCATTTTGAGAAATGGAAGGGATTCTGAGAAAGAGCTTGTAAATCCTCACAAAAATACTGATAAGTTTGTTCTTCAACTTATTCACATAAAAAAAAAGGCATTAAGAATGACAGAACAGGCTGATGAATGAAATGTAAACATGCTAGTCAGGTATTTTGGCCCAACATTTGCTGAATTTCTCAAACTTGAGCTCTTGCATGTTTAATATTGCACTTCTTTGGCGGAGCTTAACTTTTTCAGCAGCAAGGTAGAACAGCATTTACGATGGTATCTGACTTATAATCATAGAACATGTTATTCAACATACGCAGGTAAATAATTTCAATTTGCTGGTATGACTGCCTGAGAAAGCAGCCTCCTATAGTTTTGCATGAGTTCTTAAGGTGTCACTGCCTCACTCCAACCAAAAATACTTACCTGGAAGTATATGTTTAATGAATTATTTGGGGCAACAGTGCAGCTGCCTCTGCTCAATTCTTCACCTGTATGTGTAGTTCATCAACATGAACAGCTGCAAATTACACACAGAATTTAGGGAAAAAAGAGCCTTTTATAAAAAGTCATTTTCATTGTGATCATTTTGCTAAGTAAGGCTGTGTTCAAATCTCCACTTCTTATTGCAAGAATCAGCAGCGGACTGTTTTGCTTATATAGTGCAACAGGCCTTTATTAGTATTACATTTGGCTTACAAAAAAAAGACTTGGATGAGAGTTGAAATGTAATGTCTGATAAGAATTTCAGTATCTATACCCTTTACTCAGTAAGTGTGCAGGGAAAAACTAAACAGCACTGTGTACACTAATCTGATTATCAAAAAACCTCTGTTTTTTCTATTTTTTTATTTTTTTTTTAGTGCCAGATTTTCTACTATGAAGCTCTTTAAAATTAATATCTCTTGGAAGAAAAAATACCCCAATAAAACAGAAAAAAGGTACTATCAGCCTTCTTTGCTGACTACCCAGGGCAGGGGTGATGATGGCTGACAGTGGGGCTACAGTAGAATGTTTGGATTAAAGAACACTTAAAAAGTGAAAATCACCTTTTATCAAGAACTTTACAAAGAGATCCAGAAAGACACTTAACTACTCTCTGTGGATAGTCCCAGCAGAATACATATATACACATATATATATACTGCAAAACTGTAAAATAAGACGTTATTAAAAGAGGAAAAATCAAAATGAAGATTACTTTAAGATTCTTTTCCTAAGAGAATTTTTTTCTCTTCTCAACACCTGAGTTTAGTGGAATAGAGATAAGAAATTGAGTGCTAAAAGAAGCTTCACAGCCTGTCTGCTCTATAAAAAAAAACCGTAATGAACTTGAATTTTAATCTTACATTTTTTTGGAAAAAAAAATGTTATTTAATGTTTAATTTTTGCTTTTTCATACTAAATGAATGAAAGAGCTTAGAAAAAAAATCCCTATCCTAAATTGGGAGCAATCACCATGTTTTATTAACTGTGAGGATTATCTTCTGGAGAGCAATCACAAAACTATTGAATATTTTACTTTTCTCATCTGTGATCTTTTCTTCTGTCTCATTAGAAAACAACCCAGTGAATAAATCATTCAGTGCCCAATTCTGCATTTTCAGCTCCCATTAAACATATTGTGAGAGAACTCAGCCTCTCAAAGGGATAGACTTCTCATCAGCCTCATCTTTACTGCAGTCATAAGCAGCAAGTTTTCTTCTAATCTACCTATTAGATTTCTAAATTTCTTTAGTTTGATGTGTCTGTGTTTCCTTTGCTGAGCTGCTACACAGCGATTTGTGAATGTTTCCTATCATTAAACTAAGCTAGCTGATTATCTGATATACAGGTTGATATTTTCTTGAACTCCAAATTAAACACTAGGAGTAAACAACTAGGAAATGAAATTTCCTCAGGAAAAGAACGGCAGTTGAAATTTTCCTCTGAAAATGCTCTGGATTCCTTTAATGGGAATACTACAGTTGCTGTTAGCAGAGAGGAAAAAAAAAAAATCACAAAGAAAGCTCCTCTATCCTGTCTACTTTATTAGGGGAAGAGTTTGGCTGTTATTCTACTAATGCTTATCACTAAGACAGCAGCACAAATCTTTTTGTTATTTTCTTTTTCATCTCTCCCCAGTTTTTGCATGAGTTTGATGACTGATTAGCCCCTGGGCTCTTTCATAATTCGTGGTAGTGTAAGTAAGTACAGCTCCAGGAGATGTGTAAATTCATTGTCTGTACCACAGGAGTTGGGATTACATGTAATCCCATTTTCTCTGATCACAGCAGGTGCCAGTAGAGGTACACAACATTTTAAACAGAAAAAATGTGGCTATAGATGATGCATTCCAATTACACCTGCCAGAAGTCTGAGTGCAATGGGAAGTGCTCTGATGTCAGGGCACTGCTCTGGTTTGGAGCAGCGCACTCCTGGGATACAAAGGTCAGTTCCAAAATCCACAAGTGTTTTTGTTCCAGCTACAAATATCTTGACAGAAGTTTTCTCATATCTTAAATCATTTACAAGGGCTCTGTTTGCCATTTGTGAGGGGCATGTTATAGCAGAAAAAGCCATTGGCAGCAAAGAATGCCATCATACATTTCAGATCACATATCGAAAATTCTCAACCAGCAACCTGCAGAGGTGCAAGACAAGGCTGCCTGGCCTGGAAACATCCTGCTGGGTGTCACATTTCCATGTGCCACAGAGGAAACAGGCTGCCCAGAGAGGTTGTGGAGTCTCCTTTGCTGGAGACTTTCAAAACCCACCTGGACACCATGCAGGGCAACCTGCTCTCAGTGAATTGCTTTAGCTGCAGAGTTGGATGAGATGGTCTCCAGAGGTCCCTTCCAACCCCTATCAGTCTGTGATTCTGTGAAACAGAAGCTGAGCTCTGAAACTCCCGTTAGAGCTGTCAGTGTTCCTCAGATTAGGTACAAATATGGTTTTACTGGTCAAACTGGAAACACTAGTGAGAAACAAGGCTGGTGAAGGGACTGAAGGGAAAGTCTTATGAGGAGAGGCTGAGGGAGCTGGGGTTGTTTAGCCTGGAGAAGAGGAGGCTCAGGGGAGACCTCATCACTCTCTACAACTACCTGAAAGGAGGTTGTAGACAGGTGGGGGTCGGGCTCTTCTCCCAGGCAATTAGTGACAGGACAAGAGGGCATGGCCTGAAGTTGCGAGAGGGGAGGTTTAGGTTGGATCTTAGGAAGCACTTCCTCACGGAAAGGGTCATTAGGCGCTGGAATGGACTGCCCAGGGAGGTGGTGGAGTCGCCATCCCTGGAGGTGTTTAAGGAAAGATTGGATGTGGCACTTAGTGACATGGTCTAGCTAGGTGTTGTCGTGTTGGGTTCATAGGCTGGACTTGATGATCTCGGAGGTCTATTCCAGCCTCAACGATTCTGTGATTCTATGATTCTACGAAAACTATGAAAATCAATCTCTTAGATGAGATGATTTGTTCTTGTGGCAGGTCTGCACATTTCACTTTTGAAATAGCCTGCAAAGCAATTTCAATGGTGTACTATAACAAAACATGAATACACCTTACTATTATCAAGATAGAAAAACTACAAAAATGAAAAGTGTATCTTAGGTTAAAAAAAAACAAACAAAAAATGAAGAAACATTAAGTTCTGAAGATTCTATTGCTTAGGATTAGTTCAGGAGCTTGTTTAATTTTGTCTTTAGTTTTCACCATGGGAACTTGAGAAATTGCTGTTCTGACATCTAATGATGACTGACTCTCTTTTTTGTATGAATGAGTTGCCTGTATCCTACCTAAATAAAACACTACAAAGGAAATATCTCAAACATAATAAACATTTGAAATACTAAAATGACAGTAGTGTATATTACTTGGATTCTAACAGAGCTTTTCTAAAAGAAAGTAGGTATTATGTATTTCAGTTAATTTTAAAGTAGATTAAGAGATGCAATTTGTAGATTGCCAAAGTTCATTAACGTGATGTCTAGTTAACATATGGAACTGCACCTTTGAGGTAGGATGAGCCATAAAAGAGGCGAGAAGCACTAAGCCAAAAGATCTGATTAACTGCTCATTGTGTACAAATAAAGCATTCAAAAAACGGTAGCTTGACCTATTAAGAAAGTTACAGATTCCAGCAGCAATAAATAAGCTCTGAAAGAGGTGAGACCTTCGTTTCTTCGGAAAATAAATCTTTGTTCAATATGTTCACTGGAATATATTAAAACCTGGAAGCTGGTTACTCTTTTATTATCTCAGCTTTCAGGAGAAAAAGCAGCTGTACAGAACCACAACCACTAACGTACCTTCCAGTAAAGGGAAGCACCAGCCTGAAGCTGCAGTACAACAGAACTAGAGGCACTTTATTGTGTTATTATTGCCCTGCCTTGCATTTCAGCCTTAAAAACCTACATTTTTATTTATACTTCAGTGCTGAGATGATATTTAGCTCTGTTGTAAACAATCAATTTATAATAGAAAAAAAAAAACAACAGTTGGAAAAGGAATAATACAGCTGTCCAGATAGATGACTAATGTTTCTTGAGACTTGTTGACTAAAACATTTCCCTGAATTTTCTGTATCCCATAAGTTTTAGGATGAGCAGATAGTATGTCAACTCACATCTGCTCAATAGCTCTACCAGTGTAAAGCTAAACAGCCCTCACACCCTGAAACCATTCCTTTCCCGTCTCCTTCTTTTTAGCAGGTTCCTAATTTTTACACTGAGATAAGACAGGCTCATTTATCTCTTGTCACTTTACCTGGTTCATTTGCAGATGATCCTGCTTAGTCTAAAGGAGATCTTATCAATATCTAAACAGCGTGGGTCAAGAGGATGGGGTCAGTGGTGCCCAATGATAGGCAAGGGGCAATGGATGCAAACTGGGACCCAGAAAGTTTCACTTAAACATAAGGAAAAAAATTCTTTCCTGTGAGGGTTCCAGAGCCCTGGGACAGGTTGCCCAGAGAAGTTGTGCAGTTTTTTTCCCTGGAGACTTTCAAAACCCGCCTGGACACAATCCTGGGCAACCCACTCTGGGTGAACCTGCTTTGGCAGGGCAGTTCTAGATGATCTCCAGAGGTCCCTTCCAAAACTCACCATTCTGTGATTCTATGATTAGGGCTTTGCTTTTTCTAACCATAAAGTAGGGAATGAGAGTAACAGCAGAGTAACTCAAGAGGACAATAACGAATCTGCCTTTAGTTATACATAACTGATAAAACAGATACTTGTAGGTATACTCACATGTATCAGAATGATTTGTAAAAATACACTATAGTGTGTGTATTAAAAATATATTTTGTGAAAATGTTTGTGAGGAATGGATGCACTAAAAGAATTTTGCAGAAACTATTTTCATTAGCAGTTTCCATTAATAAAACATCATTGAGCCTTAAAGAAAAGCTGTGGAGACAGATATTAGAACAGCTGGAAGTGATAAATATAAGAAAGATATTCTGCTCCCACCCTAAGAATTTTAAAGTCTTGGTCTATGAAAATGAAATGGGATCCAGTTGAAGAGGAGATAATTTAGAGCTCAATACTGATGCCAAAGAACTTTTACGGTAATTGCAGATTGATAGCCTACATTTGTTTCCCAATATCTCTTACACAGAAAATCATAGCAAGTAAATGTAACAAATCACCTGCAAGATGATAGCTTACAAGATGATAGGTTACTTCTAAATATAGTTTCCTGCCAATAGTCTAGATTTGACAAATCTTCTTATATTGATCTACACAACTTGATCATTGCTTTCAAAGTAAAACTGATACAGTAGCAATAGTGTCACTTAAAAATAATGACAAGTGTTAAAAGATATGTAAAAAAATTAAAAATTAAAATTGAGATGACAGACTAATCCATACAGCTTTTTCATTGCATTGCCTTTTGTTCATCTCTGGGTTTACTGAGCTGACAGCTTCTGTAACACACGGAATATCCCTTGATATTCAGTGTCTTGACAACAGGCATTTTCAAGAGTATGTTGAAATCTGGCACACATGCTCGTGTTCAGTAACACATGGCAAAAGAGTGTAAATCTGCATTTTTTTCATTTAAATTTAGACAGGAATCCCAGCAGGATTTTCATCTCTAGACTGGACTTTGCTATACTGGTACTAAGTAGAGCTAATCAAGGCACCTCCAAAAAATTGTATTCTTTTTTGTTATTTTCTAGAAATAAGAGTAAAAAACAAATTGTTTTACTCCCAGCTGTGTCCGTTCCCAACTTCTCGTGCATCCCCAGCTTGCTGGCAGAGTAGACTGAGGAGCAGAAAAGGCTTTGATGCTGCATAAGGACTGCTCAGCAATAACAAAAACATACAAACACCTGTATTATCAACACTGTTTTAATCACAAATCAAAAACAGAGCCCCATCTAAGCTACTGCAAAGAAATTTAACTTTATCCTAGGCAAAAACCGTACAAAAGGCAAAGTATCTTGTCCAACTTCTCCAGGAATTTCCATGGGATATATATGAAAACAAAAATAGTGGAAATCACTGGTTCAAGTTACCAGAGCAAAACTACCAAAATAAAGCACCCTGATTGTTCTTCAGCATGAACATGACTTAGAAAGCCTAGTTCAGATTTTTCTTCTCCAAATTCCATAAGGTTGTTTTTCATCTCCTTATGAGGTTCTGAGATTAGGTTTGACAGATGTGAGTTACAGCAACATCTCACTTCTCAAATTACCAGAATTTACAGCTGTGGAGTCACGACTGGTGAAAACACAGGCAGAACAGTGCATCCACGTGAAGACAAGAAAAAAATTTAAAAAAAAACAACAAACTGTGCCTTCAATTGAGTCACTAACTATAATAACTAATATAATATCAAGAAGCAGCAATATACAAACAGAAGCAGAGTGCAGAAAGGAGACCATGCAACAGTGGCAATATACCCAATAACCTAGTAATGGACACGGTACCAAACTCTTGATTACCACTACAGAAATGCCTATGGTGTGGGAGTGGTGCTGGAGGGGAGGGTGGTGGGGAACAGATCAATTTGGAATCTGCTACTTCATCCTTCCTATCATGGTGAAGATAAGAGCAACCTGGTCTAGTGGGAGGTGTCCCTGCTCATGGCAGGGGGTTGGAATTAGATGATCTTTAAGGTCCCTTCGAACTCAAGCCATTCTATAATTCTGTTTGTGTCTAATAAAGGTACCCAATCTGATCCCTAGTCCATGACCTCTCCTTAGGAAAGCACACTATGAGAACAAACTGGACTGAACTTACTATTTATCATTCATTAGTAGGTAGCAAGTATCATTGCAAGTTTAAGAGAGAACACAGCTATGAAGTAAAGTAGAAATTAAAGCAAAAGTAGCACAACTTAATATTTGTCAAAAGTGGTATTTATAGAATATTAGAATATAAATATCCACCCTAAAGTCACTTTTCATTGCTATAATGATATACTACGTAACTGCAAGCAGAATATAGCAAATCTTTATGATCCTGAATGACAAAGCTACAGGTATTGCCCAATTAAGAATGGAAGGAAATCTCTCCATCAGGCAGCCTAGCTGTTAAGATGCAGTTCACACTATGGATGTGTCTGAGAAGCTTGCAGTCTGTGAAAGAGAAGGTGAAGGTCAAGGAGTAAGCCACAGCAACCTTGGCTACCTGCAGAGTCTGCAATCAAGATGCGTGGAGTTGATATGTTCCCACATTATTGCCAGAAATGCTGTCTTTTCTTCCCATAAATGTGGTCACTGCATTGGTGATCATCAGGCCTTTGTAGTACAGTGTCATGGGGTGATTTATAAAACTCACGTTTTCAAGGCAGTTCATCAGGGAATTGAAGCAGCTAAAATGTTGATAATCACTAGACCTGAAGCAGATCTGACAGGCAAAATACCAGCCTTCCTCAAAAAAACTTTTTGCTCAGAGGTATCTGCTATAAACAACTTTGGCTCATCTGTAGTCAAGAGCAGTACCGCTGCATCTTGTCTAGATTTCACATTCTCTCGCTAAGCCACCTTCCCATCACGTCCTTTCATCTTTCAGACAGTCTTCGGCTAGAAAAGGTTCTTGCCTGCCCAATAAATTATCAACAATATTTTCCATTTAAAAGTTAGTCAGTCACAACATGATTTATATGAACGTTCGGCAGCAAGTTCTTATTCTGCTAGAAGTACTTCCTTATATAACACCTTGTTTTGGCACATAGACATCTTCACCCCCCATCAAACAACCATCTGAACTTTTTTATTTGAGTAGAGATTTGATCTTGAAGAACTGAGTAACTCAGATGACTTGTAAGAGACTTTTGCATTCTAGGCAGCTGCTAATTTTAGCCACACAATAACAAAACCTTGGACAGTGAGGGCAAACTACACATAGTTTTGAGATTGGTGGTCACAGATACACAACGTAGACCACGACCAGAAGTGGTGCAAACCAAACTATCTTCCAGAAATGACCAAACAATAGACAAAATGAAATAAAAGCAAGAACGAATAAATAAAAGAAACGGTCTTCAAGCCTGAAATCAGAACTGAGATTGGTAGGAGCTGACTGGAAAAGTGAAGCAGTTACCATCCACGTAGCAGAAAGTATTCAGTGCTCAGGAGGCGACTACAATCTTGCAGCCCACAACCAACCACATTCAATTGAACCTGGAGACACTTGTTTTCCCCCCAATGACCTTAATTTTAAGAACTCAGCCTCATATGCACCAAAACTGCTAGGTAGTATGAGCACCCAAACTCCAGGACCAGGTCCCTCAGTTTCTGCTCAGAATCTCTTTTTGCTAAATAACTCCATTGATTTCAGCAAGCCCAGGCAAAGGAAGAATAAATAAGCCAGAAAAATCACCATGAGAAGAGTCCAGTTCTCTACATCAAGTGAGCACTTCAGTTATAACAATAACGTTTATGTTCCGGGTCTCTCAGACAAAGGGAAACTCAGTTTCCATTAGCAGTCATAATTTTGCATGCTGGCTTATGCTACTGGTTGGAAATTCTGAAAGTCATACTGCTTTTGACACTGGTCCAGCTTCTTGTTTCAAAATCTTAATTTTCAACCTGCTTCTTCATAGAGGAGTTGGTAGGGAAGGGAGGAGGTTCTTTTTATTCTACATGTTGTTGCTCTTCTTCCAGTCTTGCTACCACTAATGATCTTAAATACCTTTCACAGTATTTAATCAGGTACAGCATTTAATCTGGTAATCACCTGCTGAAGGTAAAAATAATGTTTCTAAGTAGTCCATTTGCCTTTGCAGCACAGAAGGAACCAGCTCTGAGCAGGAAGGCTGAAGAGAAAATGCAGCACTTCTACAACAATGATCAGCATGTTTGAATAGGAACTGAGTAAAGAGATTTACTTAAAATAAACTTTTTCCCACTCCCTCCCCCTGAATCCACCCAGCCTCACCCAATGGTGCAGATAGAAAATTTTGGGGACTACTTCCAGAGAAAAAGATTATTAAAACTGTGTTTCATGTTGTTTCCGTTCTTTTCTCCAGCACACAGCAATGTCCAGTGCAGACTGTCAGAGAATCTGGTGATTGAGTCCAGCACATTTTGTTTGCAGTTGAACATGGCAACATGACATCACTTGAACGTGACAAAGAAGGTATCAGTTGTTTGAAAACTTTGTAGTCAGAATATGTAGAAATACTAATGAGTAAACATGACTCCATACTGGCCAAGCGGTTGAATATGTGAAAAAGATCACTGATGTGGCTGAACACAACAGGCAAAAAGTCAGTCTAATTTTTGCAGACAGAAATCTTGCTTTTAAACCCTAAAAGCATTCTTCAAAGAAGTCAATTGCACCTTAAATAAAGTTCATGAATGACACTTACATTCCCGCTGAAAATATTTTCTACTACAGCATAAGGACAGGGAAATTGCACTTGTACGCTAATAAACCGGTAGAAGACCTTGATGCCTGCTATAATATGGTGTGGTGTCAACAGGACAAACTAGGTAGGAATAAATGGAGGTTAAAAATTGACGAAAAACTTAGTAAAATTCCAGAGTTCATGCTGGAGCCCCTGATATTTAATATACCTATAAGCTACTTGAAAAGAATGAAGAATAAGCTGACAAGTTTTGTTTAAAGCAGAAAAAGGCTGAGGCTTACTCAACATGGATAACAACACAGTCGAGGGAGCATAGGACGACTGAATATAGATTGATAATTCCCCACACCTTGCAGCACAAGACCCATAGGGTGTGTGATGAAAGCAAGTGGCAGCAGCTTTGAAATAAAGAGCACAGACGTAAATCAAACTTTCCCCGCACAATTCAGAGTTAAAATGATGAAAGACATTCCAAAAGGACAGGTTGGATGTTAATACGTAATATGATTAAAAATCTTTTAGACAAATGGAAGAAAAATCCCTCAAGAGCTATTAAGCAAAATGGTCTGAATATAAAATTCTGGTTAAGAAGTTCTTGTAGTGCAGATGAAAATAGGAAAAGCCATACCTACAGAAATCTCAATATGCTTGCTCTGCCTTTGCACTTTTTCTTCAAGTATTTGCTGTTGCCTCTTGTCTTTGTTATTTCTCCAGGGTCAGCTGGACTCTTGCTCTGATCTACGGCAGAGATCCTTTTGCTCTTGGAGCTCTCTGCCCTTTGCACGCAGTTGAGACAGTTTCACTGAGCAATATGCAGAGCCTGTACACTGCAGTTGTCCATTTTCCCTTGCAAATGCTCTACTCAAAAAGTGAGCCTAAAACTACTCAAATGTTGTGCATGGAATGAAAATAAGACGAGAGAAGGAAGGAAGAGACTAATGATAGTCAAGGGATACCATGTAAGTCAGTCTATCCAAAAGGTACAGAATAATTAAGACCTTATTATGTAAGTACAAAAATAAAAGACACAAAACTCTCAAAAATCCTCCCAAAACAATGCACCCCACCCCCAAACCACTTATCTATAATCAATACTATTACTAGATGAAGAATTTTAAAAGAAGTTTAAATACAATTTGAATTTTCTGGGCTATATTCACACCAGTCATTGATTAAGAGTAGCACTCAGAGAAAACAAGTAGGCTTGTGTTGGACACGGCCTTGTAAATAAAGTATGAGGGAGATAAACTAACTTTTACAACTTTTCCAGAAAGCTGGGAAATTAATGAAAACCACCTTAGCCCTAAGATAGTTTCTCTCAAATAGCGGAATAAATTAACTTAGCTAGAAGATCCACATTGCTATTGTTAGCCTGCTTCTGGAACTCGTGCTTCCTCATTTAAAGTTAGCTTGCAGAGCTAAACCACAGTGCAATTTCTATATAGGGAATCTTTCCTCACTCTACACCACCATTAAGCCCCTCCAGGATGTGTTTTACCAGCCTGCTAATCCAACCCTCCCCCCCTGCCAGCACACAACCAGAAGCCCCATCTATCACACCACACCTTGAGGTGTATGTTAATTGACCGATAAAACACACCTGTAGCATATTAATGTTGTAATAAAAAACTCCACATATTCACTAAATTTTGTCTTATCGGTCCTCTATCAATTATTTAGTAAGAACTAACATAATAAATAATCTGCTGAGCAAGGAGCAATAACAACACGAGGAGAAAAGAGTACAAAATATCACCTGCTCTCTCCAGTTCCAGTCTTCGTAGCAAACCGTATAAGTGCCTGAAGTGAGGGAAGATAGAATTCTTCAGCTCTAAATCTTCACCATCTATTCACCAAGAGATTGCTTTGTAAAAATTAACAAAAGCACAGGCTTTCTTATATGTATTTGCTTGCATCAGGTTCTCTTAATCCTAATATTAGTGATTCCCTCCTGTATAGAATCAGTAGCTTCATCCTTTGTGAGTACTCGTTAGCTGACTCAGTATTAGCATCAGAAATATTTCCACTAAAATGACCCTGTAAGCCTCTTCAGGACTAAAATGGATTTTTACATTTCAGTAGAGAATATCTACAGAATCTCCAAATAAAACTGGCACATAAGTAAAATGAGGGAGTTCCGTCACCACAAAAAGAAGAGCCAACGTGGATTCACTGACCTTGTCATGGTGAACCTGCCAAGGGGCTCACTCCTCCTCCCATCTGCTTAGATAGGCACAGTCTGGGAACTTCTAAAAGGTGTACTGAATGAATGACTGCAATATTTCAACATTAAGTACAAGCCTATCCTTTAAGTGAGGACCATGGACGTAATGTTCTCAGCTGGTTTAAGCTGCTAAGTCACCCCTAAAACAAACAATTACAATTACTCTCCAGCTTCCAAAAATCCAATAGTAAAGAATTCACGAAAAAACCCCAAAGGTCATTTATAGCACTCAACATCCACTCACTTTGTTAGCAAGAACAGAAAGATGTCAGATGCTCCTTTAGAGTTTGTCACAGTGAAGATGCTGGATGGGAAGATTGAGAAAGTGAGGCCATGAGAAGATGAGTAATAAAGCTGAACAGCTGCTTCTTTGAACTAAGAGAGCCCTGAACAGTTAGTGGGGATTCTTGTAATCACAACACGCTAGAGCACCTCAGCTGAATGATCATAACAGAAGATGATGTGGGAAAGTGTATGTTTTTATTGTACTTTGTAGCAGTTACTGTTCAATAAATAACAGGGCAATCATGGTATATTTTTGCTATGAACTAAGACTGTCAATGCATGCATGACTTTGCTTATTTTCCCTCTCATTTACTTTTTAATCAAAACATTGCTCAGTTGTATTTAGAAAATAAATTTGGATCCATTCGGGACAAATTAATGTATAGTAACAGAATATAAATTTTTCACAGCCAAGGTAAATTACAACAGGATCTGTAAGACTAAACAACAAAATCAAAAGAAATTAAGTCTTGGGATAGAAACTGAAGGGATATAAAAGCTGGTTTCACTAAAAATGCTTTTATTGTATCTCAGACCTTTATCACAGAATGGCTAAACACACCAAAAAGGTCCAGTCTTGTACACAACTCTTATGCTTGAAAGTCGAGAGTATGTTAAAATGTTGATTAGCAATCAGTGCATTCACAACACTTAGAGCGTTGCTTTATTTTTGATAGCAGATCAATAGACTATTCTATAAGGAAACCCAAATCTATCCACAAAACACAGCACCATCTTCTGCCTAACAAGACTTCTTTTTCAGTGTCTTCATGGTGATATATAATTTTTTAAAACAGTTACTCCTCTTAATGGTATTTTTTCCCCCCTGATGGATCACAATAAGGAGTTTTATTGCTATTGAAACTTTTTCAGCATTTTTCCATTTCTGTCCTTCTATTACAGCATCTCAACAGCACCTTGCAGCAGCTTCAATTCTGTCTTCATCATGTAAATTGAGCAATTGTACTGTTGCACACCAGCATGGGGGAGATGACTTTTATTTACATGCATTGATATATCTATCTATATTTTCTGATCAGACTCCATCAGTTTACTGTTCCAATAACTTACTAAAATACCTTTCAAAGCTATCACTTTACATAGACGATTCCGGGCCCAGGACCCCTGCTAGGCGTGAAAGAATGTTCTTTTGAAAAGTGTATTTATGCGAGCACAAGATACTGAATATCATTTTATTTGTTTCTCTCAAATATGTTAGCATATTTACTCACCAATTTCCATGCAGGTGAGGAGGCATCCCAAGAAAGCTGTGCTGTTGATGATGTTTTAAGCCAGTTGCTGCCAGTTTTCGAGTGCTGGCCTATTTAGGTGGAAAATATTTTGCTTATGTGTACTCCTAATAAATATTGTAGCTAAACCCAGATACAGCAAGTCACATAGAAAACAGACAAAGGCTGGGAATAATCAGTAAAACATAACTCTTAAACAGTTCCTGATTCTTTTCTCAAAGGGGAAGTTAAAATTCATATTTCTATCAATTGCAGACTAGAATGATTAAAACATCTGTTTTGCAGAAAGCTACAGCAGAGCCCATTTTTGTCTCAGTGTGCTTATCCATTGCCGTCGTTACAAGATAAATGTTTCATGAAGTTGAAAAGAGTTAAAATAAAACCCAGCAAAATTTACTAAAATGAAAGAGGAAGGAGAGTCAGCAAATGCTTAAGTTTGAAGATTATTCAGTTGCCTCTCATTACAGTACTTATGTCTATAGCAAACAGAGGAGACATGGAAAAGGAAAGAGATGGAGACAAGCAGAAGTTAATAAGGAGAAGAGCACAAAATTATCATTTTCATCATTATTATGAGATCAGTATAGACATACAACTGAAAGCTCTCAATAGCTATAAGAAGAGGTGAAAATCACAGTATTATGCATAATTTTGCATGGAAAAAAGAACAGACATCTTCCATCACCTCCCATCCACCACACATTGTTCATACCATGAACGCATCTCTTAAAATAAAATATAGGAATAGCTGTGTTACAAATATCAGGGAAACAAAAGCTTTCATTTCCTAGTGATTATTTAAAGTGCATCTTTAGGCTCAAATTCTTAGCTATGATTTACTCACACTTCAGTTCTGTGTGATGGGAATTACTGCTGTTGAAATTTTACATCTGCAAACATTTGCTCCAGTCACTTAGATCACTGGGACTCCAGAAATCTGAAGTGAAGAGATAAAGTTACACTCTTAGCCTCATGCACACAGAAGTCAACCTCGGCGTCTTTATAAGTCACAGGCTGAGGTAATTTTTTTCTGACAGGAGATACTGTATTATATCAAGAAGTAGTAAACAAACTGTTTCTTCTTTAAAACAAACAAACAAAAAAAAGTTACAAACCGTATGTAAATTACCCACCCAGATGTCTCCAGGAAGTCAAGACCTTCTAAAAGGCAATGATTCCTCATGAAGAAGTAGGCAGGAGTAAGATTATCTGTAAAAATCCCTCGATATCTTAATTTGGTGTTAGTGTAAATGCTCAAATAAGCATGCAAAACCATTCACAATGAGAACATTCAAAGTGGGTTTTGAAATGTCAGAAACAAACATTAAATATGTGAACAATATTTCAATGTAACTATGCAAAACTGGCAGAACATTCAAAGAATGCCTCCAGAACAAGGAAACCAAATGTTCTACCATCAAAACAAGACAATAACTCATTTCAAAAGTGTAATTTCAAGGAGACACAACAAATGTTTAAAAAAACATTATTACGGTTTTGGTACGATATGTAAGATATTTTGTGCAAAACCTGAACATTATAATTTCCTCAGTAAAGGATCAAATTACCATTCTCATTCAGAGTAATAGCAGAGAACTTCAATATTACATGTCAAAACAAGCTTACTTTGCACATCCAACACATTTTATTTCCTTGGTTTTTGTTGTGGGTCTTTTTCCTTAATATACAAAATGCACCCATGAAAAGTGTCAATTTTGTATAGTGCATACAAAAGCAAAGACTTCCAAATAAATACTGTCCCACTGCCAGTGAGTTACGGAATTGTGTTCTGGGTCTGACTGGAATAGAGCTCATCTTCTTCATTGCTGTCCTTACGGCACTATAGTTTGGATTTCTGATTAATACAGAGCTAACTACATGGCAGTGCTTTGGCTATTGCTGAGCAGCACTTCTCCAGCTGGAGACCTTCTGTGAAGTTCACTCTGCCCCCACAGCAAATAGATAGGGGTGGGCAAGAGAGGGGAGGAGGCATGGCCAGGACAGCTGACCCAAGCCGACCAAAGAGATAGTCCATGCCATAGAACATCATACTCGGCAGTAAAACTGGTCAGTAGCCTTTCCAAAGTTGTTCAGAGACTGGCTGGGCATCAGTCTGCTGGTGGGAGGTGGCGAGGCCTTTGCATCACATGGTTGGGGTTTTATTCGCTTTTCTCACTTATTAAATGGTCTTTATCTCAACTCATGATTTCCTCTCACTTTTGCTCTTCCAAATCTCTTGCCCATTCACTTTTGGAGGAAAGTCAGCCAGCAGCTGATGGGTGCTTAGTGACTAGCAGGGATCAACCCACTGTACGTTGGTACAAGACTTCTATTGCACGTGTATTTGTGTCAAAAGGAAAAATAATGTATCAAGTAAATACTAACACCTTTAAGAACGTGAAGAGATGACACAAGGATGTTCAGGTCAGTATTTCAGCAAAGCTTAGTATTATACTGAAATAATTAGTAATAGTTAACAATAGTAATAATTAATAATATTTAAATAATATTATCTAGCAGATTATGGTAGAGAGTTTTTTGTGAGACAATTCTGCAGAACAGAGTATGACTACTAAGCTAATTCTGAAAGTCACTGGAAAGGAGAAAAATTATTTCCTTATATCTTCATCATTTTCTGGTTTTCTACAACTTTAAACTGGAAAAACTAGTTTTTCACTAATTTTGCAACTTCTGAGTATTGAAGGATTATAGGAAAATAGGAACTGTGCAAACTAGAACTGCCTGTTTTGTGACACTTCAGTCCTTTCTAAAAAATTCAAGAGAATCTTTTTAAATGTGAAATAATTGGTAGAAAAACTATCCATTAAAGTACTTTTGACCTTAATAGCTTTAGCTACACACTGTCAATATACCAAGAACAGCCATTTTAACTGAAAATAAGTAATGGTCTGAACCACAGAATCTGGGTTTGCAGATCCACAATTTGTCCTATCAAACAGGCAGTAAACACTGCAAATTAATTTATAGGTAAATTATGTATGCTGCCTTACATTTTTCTCAAAGCACTGTATGTGTCCCTTCTGCTCAAGTATTTATTTATGGATAATAGTTAAATAATTAACAACTGCAGTATTTAGTAAACAACCATGAAGTATGGAAGCATAAGATCTGGGCTGTATCTGTCCTTGTAATTTCCCAGTCAGATTTTTGATATGCAAAGTCCAGCAAGTTTTACCTATTTACAGACATTTTTTCCTCTCTCAAATGTAGATTTTACTTTTGTTCTTTCTTGTTTTATTACAACTTTGTCAGTCTTTTGGAAGTTGCTCATGATGGTTGGATCAAATATTTATTTTACTGACAGTGCATCTCCCCCACCCCCTTTTTATTTTTCTTGCCTTAGAATGAGGGATTGAGGTACATTAGTAACGAATAGCCCAGGGTAGTTTACAGGGAACAAGATAGTGATTTCTGGCTTGGAATAAAGTGAAGCAAGTCAAATCCTGTATGAACGGAAGAGCAATACCTGTCTTCACCAGAGATTTAAACAGAATGGGTCTAGTATTCTGTTCTGAGTTACTCATGATATTGGTATCTGTGGAGAGAAAAGCACCTTTTGAAAAGAAATGTCTAAGGTAAAATGAATACCCAACAGGAGGTAGGTATATCTCACGTCGTATCAGGAGGAAGTCCAGATGACTAACTGTACTGCATGATTAACAGGTACTTGTAGATCAAACTTCAGTTTAATAATCAGTAACTTTACTATTATACAATGACAAACGCGTTATTTTAGGGTTTGCTGCCAAGTCTACTTCACATCAAGTAAGAAATTTTAGAATATGTATTACTAGTACTGGTAAAACTCCGCAGTGATCCTGCTAGTTGTAATGTTAGCAGAATACTTCTGTGCAGGGCATGGGCTCCATAGGAGCCGAGAATGACAAATTAAATATCCTGCTTTATGAAGCCAAAGGTTGCATTCATATTTGTAGCAAGTATGAAACAGATTAAAACATAGTACAGTTGAAAAGAAGCAGCACACTGATAATCAGCTATTCATTTTTCCGGTGAGGAAAAACAAAAAGGAAGCAAACAGCTCAGCTATTAACCAAATAAGACTTTGTGGGGGAAAAAATAAATAAAAATTGAGTGCAGGTGACGTTATAATGGTACAGTCGTAATTCGCACTTTCTTGTCACCTGAACCCTGAGGACTCTGGATATATGAGAGTTCAGTCAGCCAGGCGTAGAGGTCAAGTCCACAGTAAAGTGAGGAGGTAGCACTTTGACTTACAAAACAAGCACAGCCCTCAAAACACAGCAAACTATTCATTCATGTCAACAGAACAAACAAAAATGACAAATTTCAAAGGCACATCTGGCCTGAATCAAATCACAAGTGCAACAAACCACACAAAATTACAGAGGAAATAATCAGGTTTTCAGATGTCTCCACAAAAGCTCAAATTGCCATAAGACTTCTATACTGCACAATTTTTGGTGGCTCTGTTAAGTTGTATTTACAGTTTATAGCTTGAAAATGTAAGTAAATATTTCTATGAATTATAAAAGTTTCAAAAAAAATATTGCCATTCCCTCCCCTTGACTGGACACTATACCAGTCTATAAAACACATGCACAGTCCTGTGTAAGAAGAGAGGACTTTTCTCCATGAAGGCTGTCTGGTCTTGCCATCAAGATTAGGAATCAAATTCCAACTTCCCTCTGTTAAGGTCTGAGCGAGAAAATAAAGCTGATATTGATATACCAGACCAGCATGACAGAGCACATCAGGCATATTTTCCAGTCCTGGTGACACACTAATTTGGAAAAAAAAAAAAAAAAAAAAGCAAGACAATGTCTGTGGAACCATCACCGTCAGAAAGAATACAGAATTGTAAGAATCAGCAGTGCTCCCATCTTTTTCTTTTATTTTGTATTTCCTCCACATGAGCAAACGGAAAGAGTGGGATTTTCTCACTAAATTAATGTATCATTAAAATCCAAAATTAAGACAGATTTTGAGGATTTAGCTCCTCTCCACTAGCACAACCAGCTATAATTCAGCATACCCTTAAATGTAAGGCAACTTTTCCAGAGCTATGTCAACAAAACCGCTCCTGGCTAGCAGCAAGAACCTGTGTTCCCAGCTCAGGGAGCTGTCAGTAAGAAACAGAGGTTATTAGACACCTTTGTTATTACAGATTACGTAAGTTATACAGAAAATAACATCCAACTCATATTGCTCCTCAAATTTGATATGCCCCTCCACACTGTTCTTGTGAACATGTACAGACAAAAATTGAGCTGACCTGGAATGCAAAAACCAAGGATTATATGCAGCCGATATTACTAAAACCTAAGCAAATGGTGAGACAAGAAACCAGTGTCAAAACTTTATACAATAGTGTGAAAAAAGAGGTGAAAAACAATGTAAAATCCACCTAGAACACTTAGCAATTTTTTTGTGTGTGTTGTTTTATGCATAATCCACACGCGGGATCCATTCCTGCAGTGTACGTAGGCCATGCGTTACGCGGATTTTTAAAAGCTAGTGTTCACACTGAGGGCAGAAGTAGTGCTGAAGGTTAAAAAAACAATCCCAGAAAAACTTTCTTTGGGGACTTCTAAAAACAAAACCAGAACTCCTACTGATCACTCTGATGGGAAAACTTCCACCCAGATGTAAACTCGGATGCCATTTCTCAAGTAAGGTGCTAAATTCAGGTGTAGAGGAGGAGGAGAGGAAGGAAAACTTTCTTTCCAGACACATGACCAGATACATAACTTCAGCATTTCCTTTGTCTTAACCCTAAAAGGATGAGTTCGATTATGAAGAAGTGAACTGCACCGAATGGACTACAGAATTAATAATCTGTTTTCTGGTTTTATGGGATTATGATCCTGGATGCAATTATTTAAAAAAAAAAAGAACAAAAAAAAAAAAAAGAGCAGATGCTGCTAACAAAGAATAATCATTTCCCAGTTTTACATGATACCAATCAGACCACTTTTTAACATACACCAAAAGTGAACAACGCTTATACATTAAAAACGACACCACAGTAATATACTGCGAATGTGTGAAATATGATAAAGTATGAGGGAAAGGTTCAACCCTGGCCTTTCCTACACACCCTCGTGAAGGAATAAGAAAGCAGAGGTAAGCAATACTCTCTATTCTATGTGTAAAGTGGTAGCTGGTACACATCCAGGTAGGAAATTAGGGGCCCTACTCGTGGTTTTTTTTTGTCTCTCTATCCGAGCCAGTGGTTGACAGTTTGGCACAACTGTGAATGTAAACAGACATAAAGCATCACATAAGAAAAAAGAAAATTCGAATGTAAAAGGAAATAAAACAAGTAACTAAATATGCCTGGGGAAAACTACTAAATTAACATACATATATGAAGAAGTCAAATCATGAGGAACAGCATTTGGGCGTGTTGTTGGAACCTTTCATCATTTTATAAATATGGTTATGCCTTATTAAGTTTGAAAACATGCTTAACAAGAAATAGATGTGGAAAGCATAGTTATTACCCATAAAAAATTATTTGAGATGGATAAAAACATGTAGCACTGATACATAATTATGGTATCAGAAATTTTTGAGCAATGATTTGCACACAGGAGGTGAAGAGTTATCTGGTAGTAATTGGAAAAACTGAAAAGGGCATAATATATACAATAAAAATTAATGATAAATATGTATTTGTGGGAAGAAGCAAAAAAAAAAAAGAGAAAATAGAAAGGAATATTGGAGAAATATATTGTGGAACGAGAATAAGTTGAAAGAGAATTTTATCTTTTCCATGTTGAATATAATTCTTTCTCTGAGAGAACTATATTAGAACAATGACATTGCTAGTTAGAGATCATCACCTTCATGCCGCAAGGCTTTACCTAATATTAACATAACGAGTACGCTCATTATAATCATAATCCAGCAAAACTCTAAAATCTGCTCTTCAGCCTCAATGACAACAGTGACTTTCAAGACAAAGCTACTTTGTTTGAGTTTCTATATAAGCATTAAGAATAGAAATACAATTAACTTACATGTTTGGCCACCCAGAAAAAGGGTTAAATTCTTTTTACTTCATCTACACATATGAAAAAAAATGTGACTAAAACAGTAAATCCCAATAAAAATTGTTTCAAATGAAGCATGAACTTAATAATTAAATTATTGCAATTATTATTAATTATTTGTTATTAGCAACAGACGCAATAAACTGGCAACAGATGGTGCGATATGGCGAAAAAGAGATTAATTTCATACATTCACTTTTGGCAGTCCTTCTGCCCAACCAGACCATCTGTGACACATTAGAAACGTTAGAAGCCGTACCATACGTATCACAAAGATGATACAAATTCTTTGACTGTTTGCTTTTCCCGTCCAAAATCCATTCCTTCCCCATGAACACAGAATTTTAAACAAAGTGGGTTTTATCATAAGTATTCTGACCCACGCCCTACCACTGTTTCTGTAGCATGCTGCAGAGGTTCTGCAGGATTTCATCCGCACAATTTTGCAGACGGCAGAAGTACACGTTCTAGTATGTGACTGAGCTAAAGTTCTTACTCACAGCACAGTCTCCACAGATAACAATAGGAGTTGAAATTTGCACTTTGGGAATCATCCTGACTTTATTTTGCAACGATTTTCCAAGTGAAAATGCCTCATTTGTTTACAGAAACCCAATAGGGAGATGAATGCCATCCTCCCCAATGGCTCTTACAATTTTGTTTTATGACAGCATTTAACATTTGGACATTTGTTTTTTCTGTTTTCCTTCTGCTTTGGAATCTTTCTATCATATTTGTATAATGGATTATGGAAAGCCAGCAATTTCATTCGGCCAATGTATCTCCATAACACTTTTCAACTTTGCTACAAATATTGTGTGTATGTATATATATATATATACTTAGATGAAATTTTGCTTACCTTAATTTAGTTTTAATGTTCAAAATGTAAGTTTAATGGAAACACACCCCAGTAAAAAGTTTTGAATATAGAAATATTATCAGAAATCTAAGAGATTTTGCCAGATCAGATTTATCAATATATCGTGGTTATTTTACGAGAAATTTTAATTGACTAAGAAAAAGGCTAATGAAATCTGTTTCCAGTTTAATAGTCTGGGGTTTTTTTCTAGTTCAAGTCTGTATGTTAAATTGTCCTAGATATTTTGTCCTAGAAAACATATCTAAATCCATCTGCTATGTGCATCAGACAACTTAAAATTGCTACTTGTAAAAATAAGGAATGAGGAGTTGGATTCTAGTGACCCAAAACGTGAGCCACAAATACATATTACACAGAGGATATTCTTCTGTCTCTCATGATTGTTCTTTGTGTTTATGAGGAGAAGAATGGATGAGCTAATAGAGCCCAGGGTATAAATCATTTTGTGGCATTGGAATTTACTGCGGCATTTATCATGTGATTTTTTCATAGAAGCTAGAAGACATCACACAAGCAACATTGCTAACTACTCTGCCTTAGTCTTTCCAAAGAACAGATGAAATAAGCCTTATGCTACATTCGGTCCTCAAGCCTCTTCTCTTTACATCATATTTTTTCTTGTAGGGTCTTCTCGGTCTAATTTTGATGGGAAGCCAACTCTCACAAGACCTCTTTACCAGAAAGGCACTGTAGATTATTACTTTAAACATGACTGTTCTGCAACAAATTTTCCAGGTCTCTATGAGGCTGAAAAGACAGTGTGTTCTACCTATCTAACCACTGCAGTGGATGTAGGAAGTGGGTTCAACACCTGAAAGAGAAACTATTTCCATCCACTTTCTTGTTTTCCTTCCTGCTTCATGTACCTTTAGCTTGCCAGTAAAAGGCTTTAAAGTAAACAAAGAAACTCCAAACTTTCTCCTTCTTTTCCACTGGAAGAGCAAATTCTATCGCTATCACTAGTGTTAAAATAGGACAAATGAAGAGAATCGAGGAGTGGTTTGTATTTAATCCATACGAAAGCTTGTCTTAGTTGAAGAAAAAGAGATTATATTAAAGTGCAACTTTTAATACAATAGTCCTAATGTTTTAGATGTTTTGTGTTTATGTAACTTTAATAAAATATTAAAGTATTTTAATTATTACTTTTTGTCATTAAACCATATGGGTTAAAATACTTGTTTAATTATTTTAATATAATAATAGAGTATCTATTTTTGTCTATTCTATTAGACTCGACAGATTTATCTGTCAATTTTTTATTTGTTCTGACTTTGTGAGCATACGTGCCCAGTTCAGAAGAGAGCACATGTAATTCCAATGCTACATTTATCTGTTTTGTTATTATTTTTTATGTTAAAGAAAATCTGAAGCAGTAAGAGATCCAAAAAACAATTGGAAGAAATAAAGATTCTCATTTTCTCCTTACTACTTCTTGCAACTAATTAAGAAGCAAACATAAATATGAGAGAATTTAACGAGGTATTAACTGACAATATATTGGACAGAGACTTCCTCATTTAAAACAGCTAAATGACTACATTAAAAATAGGCGATAGCTCCAAGTTCTTTTCAACTGACAAGTGAGGTCTCGGGAAAATGTTGCCCATCCCTTCCAGAAGGACACCCCCAAAATCACCGATTAGTAGAAGACTGTGGATAGTGGATCAGATCTGACTAAGTGAAAAAGACCCTTGAGCATCAGAGGAAAGAATCAAAATAAATATTTTTGCTTCAAAAATTGTAGCAAATGATACCTGCTCTGCTCTCAGCTGTATGTCAGGTGTATCACTCTACAAACTTCTAAAATACTTATAAAACCTAGTTATTTGAGTATGTGGTTTCCTCACAATTATATGCATTTTCACCAAAAAAAAGTCTCCCCCCAATTCAGCTCAATAACAATGATGCATCATACATGACTTGAATAATTAAGCGAGCTGACGGAGAATAAACTTCAGATTGTAATAAAAAATGCTATTTTTATTCCAAACACGTACACAATTGACATCTCAAGCGAGAAAGTGAGAAAAACAGAAACCAGGAAGAAATTGCAGTGATGTCTGAACAGTCTGCATTCTTTTAAAGAAGATTCTTTTTTTTATGAAGTTTAAAAGTTCAGTACAAAGACAGGATTAAAGTATTTCTTAGTGTTTCCTAACTCTCAGAAATATGACCTATCTTCTTCTCCTCTTCACCATTTTAAGTATGTTATTGTACTCCGGAAGATTGAGAACAATACTAGATAACTATTATGGCACTCAGAATATTATATATGAACATTTAGCATTCTTTGTACAATTCAGCACCTGATCCTTCTTTACTTTTCAGACTATTTCCCAGAAAAAGGCATTTCTCCTTAATTTCCTACTTTGACAGCCACAGGTACATATAGTACATATAAGCCACTACATGCTGAAGTTTAATATTAGAGTTGAGTCCAAGCAAAACAATTCAGGCATGAAAGTCAAATAAAGTGAAGGGGGAAATACTTAAGAGAATCAAAACAAAATCTCATACAATGGAAAGTTTAGGCCAAACTCAATTTTTTCTTTCGATCTAAATAATAAAAAAATACAGTATATTATTTTGTTCTTTTTATTAGGCTTTAGAACAAAAATACTATTTGCAAGTTAAAAAGTTAACCGCAAAACACTTTGAAACAAAACAGTTTAGCAGTACCAAACTGAACCCACAATTACAATGTGTTTTCAATTTCCTTCTTCCTTCATTTTTGACTAAAACCACATCTTTAATTCAGTTTGAACTCAGAGATTCTTTTGATACCCTTAGAATTTCCTTTTGTTTGCAAATGACTACTTGAGCAAAATATATACCCCAACTATAAAGAGTATACACTTCCAGACTGCATTCCTCACACAGCAATTAACTCTTTGCTCAGGAAAGCACAATGGCTTTCAGCAATTTCTCTACAGCCACCTTCTTTTTAACTACTCATCTCAAGAGCACAATAATTCCTGAAAGACAAAATGACATCACCTATCAGCTATTTCACCTCCTCCTCCTCCTTTCACTTTTCTTTCTTGTCATGCTTCAGAACATCTGATTCACACAGTAATGTCTCCTTGACCTTGACTTTATACATTATCTTGTCATCTCTTGTCTTTTCTCAATATCCTTTCTCGGGTCATCTCATCTCTACTTTCTACGCTCTGCAATGCCAGGATATACAAATGGTAATACTACTAGAATTTATGAATCAAAAAAGAGAACACCCTACCACCCTTTTTGTGAAACGAGAATATTTGTAAGCTCGTTATGATCAAGGGTTGATCAGTTTGGCACCAGAATTATACGTGATGGTTAGATGGGTGGCCTTTAATGGCTAAAAAAACAGAAGGAATTACATAGCTGGTGTTTCAGGGATGGGCCCAAAGCAGTCAGGACTCCAGAGTTCCTGGAACTAGACAAAGTAAGGCCAAGCAGCATAACTTAATTCCCAGACATATTTCACAAATAGCCATGAAGACAATTTGCCTTCCCAGAGTCAAGAAGAAATAAGGCACATTAGTTATAGCTTGGTTGCTAGTTCCGGCCCAAATACTTCAGCTAGTGTGAACCAGTAGTATTTCAGTAATATAAAAAGTGTCAGTTCAGAAACAGCTAGAGATTTGCTCATTTTTTCCAACCAGCTTCCTTTCTGAAGTCCTAATTGCTAACTGGTTGAAAGACTTCCATGAAAGCAACAACCACTTACCTTAATTCTTAGAACCAAAGAAATGAAGTAATAAATATGCAGCAACAAAAGACTGCTACTTGGACAAAATCTGGTAAGAGATCACAGACTAAGGTGCGAAGTTTGGGAAACCTTTCTTTCTTTTCCCCAACCCAGGTGGTTCTCTCTGCAGCACAAAAGGGCCAGACCTTGTCTATGTCCATCTTACCTGGACACTGCTCTTTAACATTCCTGCTATACTAGAAATAAGAGGGTGATTTTTCACAGCGCTTTCCTACTTCCTACAATAACATCACTGTTTCTTTGCTTACAACCCCAAATGTCTGTTACTTAAGTAACTCCAGAGTTGCAGGAAAATTCCACCTATCTGTAAGAATTTTCTCCCATTTCCAAATACAGTTACTACAAAAGGCATCAAGTTGGCCACTAAACTACCAATAGCCACTGTGTCAATTAGCCACAAAGTAATCTTTTGGTGATTTATCAGTTTATTCCCTATATCAAAACTTATTTTCATTATCATATCAAGTTTCTGTTCCCTAATGATCCTACAGGCATCAAGGAAACCGAGTCCAACCGAGATGAGTAATTGAATTTGACACTGCTGTCCTAATCCATTACATTGACACCGGTATTTTAGGCAAGAGACACATGTTAAGCTTGCACATAACGTGACCAGACTTCTCTTCTTTACAAAGATATGAGTAAAATTTTGCCCATATAGATGATATTAATCTGCGTAGGGTTGTTGTTTTTTTTAATCTTCCATCACAAGGCAGCAAGTATTTTGGTTCGTATATTGTTAACTAAGATTCTTGCACAGCTTAATAAGGAATTCATTTTGGAGCACCATTCTACTTTAGAAAGTATATTTAATGATTTTTTTTTTTAATAAAAGAGATAAAAGGGCCACAGCGAGCCCACCATCTCCTGTGGACCTGTCCTAACTTGCCCTCCTTTTTCCTTAGTACTGGACTTACTGTTTAAGGTGACACAAAATGATATGTGAGCAGAGAGAGAGAGCTGTCTATAAACCATTGTCCTCAGTGGACAGGGAGTTAGCAGGGCATTTATTTAGCCACCATGCACTGTGCAGGCTATCCAGCCAATGAAGGATTTGGGTTTTGAGATTTTTATATAGGTTTTTTATAGAAAAATTTATTCAGTAAAGCCTAACACCCCTCTTGCAGAACTCGTCACATTTTCCTCTTATTCTTAGCAGAAAGTTCATTACCATACAATCTGCATACAATTTTTTCCATATGCTAGTATACAGTCTTCATCTCACTTCAAATTCCACACTTTCAATTATTTCTTTATCACAGTAATTTCTAGTCTAATTTTTAGAGCACAGAACTGGTTAGGCCCATGGATATTCACTTACCTTAAATCTAAAGAAATAGAAGTTCCAAAGACACATACAGATTTAATTCCTACCTATTCCTACCTCTTCTGCCTTTCATACAGTTTCTAAGAAAACCCTAGAGAAATGATTACAGAAACTACTTTGAAAAAGGGTTGCAAAATCAAGGAAAATCAAAATAATTTCAAAAGAAAGGTGTACTTCATGTGATTTATTGTATTTTGAGTGTAGAGCTCATAATTGGCTGTGTTGTACAGCCCTGTTCTACAGTGACTTGAGTGTACTGTGGGACAGAAAATTGGGAATTGTGTTCCTGTCTCTAGCATTGACTGTTTGTGCAGTCCTGTACAAGCAGCAAAGCCTCTTTGAAACATGAAAGCAAAACTGTATATTAACTACACCTGAAAAGAAACATTGGCTTAGTAAGATCTTTGCTGTTTACCTAAGCATTTAAGAGAGACGACACTCAGATTTTATTCCTTTCCTCATATACCTTGTTCTCCCTCATCAAACACTTCACAAAATTGGAACTCTCTGTCTCATACTATAAATGTCTCCTACTGGGAAGCTACTTTTTCTAAATGTGTTCCAAATAGATCATTAGCAAGTTTGCCAAAGGAAAACCTGTGTTAAGCTTCAGGATTTTATTCCCCAAGAAAAATAGATTTTACTTTCTCATTCTCAACCAGTATAAAACGAGAGACTTTTTTTTTTTTTCCCCAAAAAGGCTAGCACAAGCAAGATCACAGAACAACCATGTTCATAGCCTGAACTCAGACTAGCGACAACCTCCACTGACTTCTTGTATAAAGGAACAATAATTGCTTTTTTTATTTTTTTAAAGGTTGGTAGAATAGAGCATCCGTCTTACGTAGAAGACTTGAGCCACAGATTCAACGTTTTAATTTTCATCTTACTTAATGCTGTGTACCTGACAGAGTCATGATTTTTGTAATAATTCTCTATCTTGAACGCTTCTAATAAGGCTAATGGTCATAACCCTCTCTCTTTATTTATTTATAGACATGTTTAGTGATGGTAATTGAGCTAATAAGCCAGTTGTTTAAATTAATTCAATTAAACTATTAATTGAAACAACATATAGAAAGTAGAACATAATTTTAGTTTGGTTTTAATTCTTTTTCCTCTTTTCTTATGCCTTTAAGCTATAAAGTACTTGGAACTAACAGAAATAGTCAAGGAAAATCAAATTATCAGGAATATTTAGAGAATTGTAGTAGTGTATGCTGCAACATTTTTTCTTTTCAGACTGAAATTGGTTTTCCACGACCAAAAAAAAAAAGAGAAAATTGCCAAGTACAATTATTTTAAGAGTCTCCTGTTTTCAAATCACAAGAAAATCAACAAGTCAGAATATATGCATCCAAGAAGTTCTCCTTGCATTCCTACTCTGACTGAGCCCTTTTTGCTTATTTCAAGCTTATTCACTTGGTTTCAATCTTGTAACTTGAGATCTGTGGGGCAAAGACTAGGTAGGTTTTGGGTCCTTGCAGACTTTCAAAATAGAAATATAAAATCTTAATAATAATTAGATTTAAAATTGGTAATTCATAGAGCTTCAAAGTCATTCATGATGAAGTTTCTATTCTAAGGAACAGGACAGAAAGCAATGTATGTAAAAGCAAATAGTCTGTTTGTTGTACCTACCTGTTCTTGTACTGCACAAGTCCATGTATCTTAAGTCCATTTTACATAAGGTTTTCTATTACCATCTCTCTAGAAATGTCTTTCTGTACTAATTAGATATGTGCTATTATATGTGTAAAGATAATAAATTCTAAGTGTATTGAAATATGTCCTACTGCTTCTATAAGGTCTCTTTAAGAACTGAAAATATCTCTGCACAGAAGAAATGCAGCACTTCCCTCTTCTGTTTGGGGGAAATAGTCATAATTCAGAGCTAGAACATGCCATTCCTTCTAATGGGACAGTGCTTTTATGGAGTTAAGTCTTAGACAGACTGCACCATAACATACCTGAACTCGCCCAGAATAACTGCAGGGGTTAGAACATTCTAAATTAGCTAGTTTACAACCCCAGCAAAATGACAAAAGATAAATATTGAAAATAAATATAAACTGGAGAGCATGCTCCATTAACATTTCTTAGCTGTTTGACAGAAATGACCAGGAGCACATATTGTAGAATCATAAACCTTTACATCTTTAGGCACCTTTCCTCCTCTTTCCTAGTTAGCACAACTTGACTTGTCCCTTCAGTATATAAAAAGACGACTGTTCAGAAAACAAAAAACCTGCTTGCGTACTTCATGCTGCTGTTTGTTGTTTGTATTTTTTTTTTTTTTTAAAAAAAGGAGAGTCTAATCTCAAATCAATCAAAAATCAAGCCATGAAGTGCAAAAAAATGTCACCTTTTCTTTCGTTCCTTAGTGATGTGAAGTTTAAAGGCTAGGGCTATTTTGGTGAAGTTAGGGTGAAGTTATCCTAATCCTCTTTAAAGCACCAAAGAAATGAAGTTGCTATCGCTTTTTGAGTCATATACAGACATTTATTTGATTCATACATCTTAGGTAGTCTTTCCTTATGATGGATAGACTCAAGCTCTAAGCTTTCTATTATTCTGAGATGGCCCTTGGTGGTGTGCAGCAGGCTGCACTTACAGCATCTATTACCAGAACATGCCTTAAACAAAATAGATCCGTCAAGAAAATAGTGACAGATCTACACCAAAGGATTCCCAGGTTGAGTGTATGTGAGTCATCAGTATTCTAGCAATATTTGTTAGGTTTCTGAAGTATTTTTCCCTTCTTAAATATCTGTTTTTCATAAAACAGGATCATTTACATCTTAAATGGAATGTTTACATCACATTGTAACCATATATCCTACATAATTTACATTGTGTTACAATTATGGACAAGTGGCAGTTAATTTATATGGTGAATTTACACATACTCTGATTTTCTAACCCTTTCTTAGAATGCAGCAACAAGACAGCAATACAGACTAAACACTACAGATCAAGTTTTCTGTTGTACCTTTGCCAATTGTGGTCTGCAAAGACATTGCCTGGTGAGGTGTTAACCTGCTCAGCTAACTCTGTTTCTTCTGGGAATTTGTGTAGGAGTTGCATGATCTGGCAGTTATATAATCTGGCAGCTACATTTATCAGTAAATAAGATGTTGAACCCAGTGTGGAATAAGAAAAAGGTTTTCACTACCACGTATCAAGATCATCAGAACTGATTTAAAGGAGGAATCAGCAGTGCTTTGAAAACCGCAAAGTAAGTCAAGAGAAGTTTCAAAAGTTAGCTATTCTTAATAGTTTCTTTTATTTCACAATGAGTCACCTGATTCTCTCTGTTTCTGATCATTTTGATTTCTTGCTTATTTTTATACCTGTGACAACATTCTCCATTTTTGCATCTATTTTCGTCTGTTAAATGTCAAACTCCAAATTAGTGTCTCTCTTCAGCTATCTCCATCAGAGAAGCTCACCTCTGAGATACGCAGAGGAGGAGGGGAAACAACATATTGCATGACAACCTGGCATCTAGCACTGCTCTCTTCAAAAGAAGCTTTTCAAACTTGCTGTCTTTCCAAGTTACTGCTCAAACAAGATATAAAAATGCATAGTGAAATATTATATGACTATTAAAGGGACATAACCTTTACCTGGTTAATACCATTATCTATTAAACTGGTGACTTTGGCAGGCAAATTGATGTCAGGGTTCGGGGATTGCTTGGACCGATCTGAATGATCCTCAGGGGATAACAGGACCAAATGAGGTTCAAGTTGCACTGAGAAAATTAATGTCCAAGCATTCAGACACACTGCTTGTGCCTGAGAGGACACAGTTAAGAACTTCAGGTAAGGTTTAACACTCTAGCTCCCAAGAGCATTTTTCCTTTGTCTACATAAATCATCTTCACAGACAGAGGAAATAGGATATATTAGACAAACCAAAAAACTGGGATTTTGGTTAAGATCTGCCTGTACCACAGAAAAGCATGTGAAAGTCTATGCTATAATCCAAGCAAGAAGGAAAAATAAGTTTCTGTCTTTTCAGATCATAGTCCTTAAAGCTACAGGCAAGTCTTTCCCATGTTTTTGCCCATCTGTCTAATCGGCTATAAGCCTAGAGAGCCTTGGAACGGAGTCAGTGTCATTATCCCCTTGCTGTAATTGTCATGGCAGGATGGAGCAGCGTGTACAGCCCTCTCCTGGTGAGACAGAAAGAGCAAAGAGAAACCAAAGCAAGTGAGCCAGATGTCACGGAGACCCTAAGAAGTGTGCTGGGATCCAGAGGATGAGTGAACAAGCTGTCTGCTTTTACTACAGCGAAGCTCTGTTTCTTCCCGTCCTCCACTGCCTTTGGTTTCCCCTATGCATATGACTTCTGGTTGTTGGTTTTGTCCTTCTGACCAAAGGTGGTGGATTTCAGTAATGAAGAGTATCTTTTGATGAGCTAGACACTGATGTTAACAGGAGACAGTGAGGGAATAAGATTTGTTTAAATGGCAATATAGGAGCAAGAAAGCAAGAAGAGGACTTAATAAAAAGAGAACGACACGTTAATTTTGCAGTCTCTGAATCTCTCTGGAAAACTTCCTTTGGTTTCTCCCTCTCTCTCTAAGAAAGCCAGATCCCACCGAGGCTCTGACTGGAAATGATTCATATTTGGTCTTTAGACCGAAACAGCTGGTCTAAGATGCAAGAAGGAGGATTTAGTTTTCTAATATGTGGTACAGTACGACCCTGGTCTATGCTAGAACTTTAACGTTTGAGTGCCCATAGTTAAATCAAACCATTGTATAGGTTGGATAAACCTTGGGGCTGCAGTATGCCTTGATTGCAGATGACACTAAACTGGGAGGAAGTGTCGATCTGCTGGAAGGTAGAGAGGCTCTTCAGAGAGATTGGACAGGCTGGATCGCTGGGCCAAGGCCAATCACATGAGTTTCAATAAGGCCACATGCAGGGTCTGGCACCTTGGCCACAACAACTCCCAGCAGTGTTACAGGCTTGGGGAGGAGTGGCTGGAGAGCTGCTCAGCTGAGAGAGACCTGAGGGTGTTGATAGACAGCCGGCTGAAAATGAGTCAGCAGTGTGCCCAGGTGGCCCAGAAGGCCAACGGCATTCTGGCTTGTATTAGGAATAGTGTGGCCAATAGGACCAGGGAAGTGATTGTGCCCCTGTACTCGGCACTGGTGAGGCCACACTTCGAGTACAGTGTGCAGTTCTGGGCTCCACAGTACAAGAACGACATCGAGGTGCTGGAGAAGGTACAGAGAAGGGCAACCAGAATGATTAGGGGACTAGAGGGTAAGTCTTATGAGGAGAGGCTTAGGGAGCTGGGGCTGTTCAGCCTGGAGAAGAGGAGGCTGAGGGGAGACCTTATTGCTCTCTACAACTACCTGAAGGGCAGCTGTAGCGGACGGGTGTTGGCCTCTTCTCCCTAGTGAATAACAATAGGACAAGAAGGAATGGGTTCAAGCTGCACCGGGGGAAGTTCAGATTGGATATTAGGAAAAACTGCTTCACCGAAAGGGTGGTGAAGCATTGGAATGGGTCGCCAAGGGACGTGGTGGAATCGCCATCCTTGGAAGTGTTTAAAAAAAGTCTGGATGTGGCCCTTCAGGAGATGCTTTAGTGTTAGGCAGTGTAGGGCTTTAGGTTGGACTTGATGACCTTAAGGTCCTTCCAAACCTTTATGATTCTATGATCTGTAACATCATTCCAGGTCAATCCAGAACTCTAGCAGACCTACTGTGCCTGTTTTTACCCTCCTCCTGCTCCTTGATGCTGACTGTGCATTTCAGGTTTTGTCCAGCACCACTCAGAGGTAAAACACAACTGCAGTAGTACAAAACTGACTGCAAAAAAACCCCCCCAACAAACCCCCAAACAAAATGGAAAGAAAAATTGTACTGTAATTTCCTTGTTAGTTTTATATGAAACAGAGCTTTTGGTTTCATTCTTTTTTTCATATTGCAGTTCTAGCTGGTGACATTCAGAACTTGTTTCTGATCTCAGCAGAAGTGTAAGATCCATAAGCATTTCAATAATTGCAGAGTCCTGAGTTCAGAACGTACAATATTACCATACATGTTTCTCCAGCATCAAAGGTGAAAGAGAATTAAATAGGTTCCAGATGGAGTGGACTTTAGCTAAAGAGAAAAAGTCAGAAGCTTAACCATATGATAGACCTAGAGGCAACTCCAGAGCTGCCAGGATCTGCCTTTGGAGTCTGCCAAGGAGACAGATGCTCATGCCAACAGTGCATAGATTGGCATCATTTATATCACATCAGGCCTCATGCTGTCACGATGCCACGGTGCAAAGTACTAAGTCAGCTAGCTCATATTTAGAAAAGAGCAATCACACTGCATATATTTAGATCATGTATCCAGTAACAGTTTTTTTTATTATATTTACCCTTTTGGATCTTGACTTTTAAGACATGAAAGTATGTCTTATCTTCCTGTATTCATTTAACTCTTATGTGAATGAAAATTTCACAAGCGCATCGAAGCGTAAAATAAACCTTTAATTTTTATACCAATGCAAAATCTCACCGTAAGTAGCAATCAAATACTTGATATTAATGTTTAAACTAGATCTTCCATTTATAAAGGAATTCCCCACAAGACCCAGGGAATGGTTTGGGGTTTTTTTCCCTCCTTATTTCCACTTTACAAAACCTGAATATAAAGTACAGAGCTACAAAGCTGCAAAGCTACAAACACACAACACAGATCTAAAAACTGTTTTTCTTTTAGTGGATTCACACATTGTTCCTAACTTCATGGTCTATCACTTGCAACATCTTTGTGTCTGAAAATAAATTATGCTCTGTGTGGAGCATCGAGCCTAACCTTAGGCATCTAGCAGCACAGAACTGTACAGATGTATTACAGCAAATCTCCATATTACACGCTGTGTCATGGCATTTGAACAAGTGCAAAATCTTGCATGCAATTTTGGACACAAACTGGTTCAAACATGCCTTGTTTAGTGATCACTGTGCTGAGACTTCAGGTTTGATTGCACCGTCTGTTAGAAGCACAGAGTTTCATGGTGTTCTCTGGATATACCCAGCCACCTAAATCCAACATTATTAGGGAAGTTCTGAACAAAACAGGAGGCGAATGGACAGGAACCACCGTCACGGCACACAGTAAATCAGTGACATCAGAAAAGAGCATCACAGCTCTGAAATACATCCATAGCAAGAAGGATTAACTTTGTTCTCTACAGAGATCCCACCATAAAGTGTGTTCAAATCTACCTCTCCCTGATTGAGAGCCTGAATAAACATTGACAATTATTTAACAGCTGTTTAGGCAGCATGTTTACATATCCTGGGGACTGTGCCATCCAAATATTGTGATTTCATTAAGGAGCTTTGCCCTAAAGAAGCAGAGGGATTGAGACTTCTGAGAATTGCAGAGCAACATGATAATTTTCCTCCTGCATTACCTGGGCTTCCCAAGGGGTTGATCTGGAAACAACCTTGCAGATGGCTTACTGCTAGAGAAGTCCTCAGCAGCACAGTAAAACAGTATGGCCCTAGGGGGGAGGAAGAAAAAAAAAAAAAAGGCAAAATGTATCATCACTCTGTCAGACATTGCATAAAGAGCAACAAGACCATATTTTTGTTTATTTCAGGCCTTTCTGATGCTTTCTATCCTTTCTTTGGCTTTCTATCCTTAGCCACCAAATGCTCATAAAAAAAACTACATTCTCCATGCATCAGAATAATAAGCATCTTCATACCAATGCACTCTTGCTGAATGCCACCATCCCTCTCATGCGCCACAGGAAAGTACAGGCTTGCCTCAGCTACTTTGTTCTCCATCTCTCCCAAAAGAAAGAACTGATTCTAACCTGCTGCCTTCCTAAAAATCTATAGCTAAGCATTGCCAGCCCACTTATTTCATGGCCAAACATTCTGCACTCAGCTCCCCGTACACTCCTGAGAGTCTTTTTTGATACCACTCCAAATCTGCATTTCATATGTATAGACATAGCAGCAAAAGCTCTCATGGTAACCTGTGACTAGAGAGCAGCCTGACTGTGGCAGCTGGAGCCCAGATAAGACCTTTGCTGGATCTATTGACATTTGGAAGAGGCAAAGGAATAGTTCCAAGAATAAGTTTCAAGAATTGAAGAGGTCAGATAATCTTGAGTGAGTAAGGTGTGTTTGGGATTAATATTTCTGAGATGAATAGTTCTCCTTGTCTGCAAACTCAAATCACACTTGGGGACCCAACACACTGCTCACTTTATTTTAAAATATGTATTGACCCAGTCTATGTGGACAGACTTTTTTTTCCCCCTCAACATAGTCTTTATAAAGTCTGTCATTCTGAATACAAAAAATATTTAAACCAAATATACCTTTTGCAAACACTGCGAAGGTAAAATATCTGCTTTTAAATGATATATATAAAGATATATATAACAGATACTTGAAGAATGCAACATCATATTTGCTTATTCCAAACAATTTACATTCAGTTCATTTAATGGGGCAGAAGTTATAAATGAGTGGATTTAATCTCTTCAGAGTTCAAATTTTCATTCTGTACAAATAGTACAGTCCTTAAAAAACATGTTATTATTTCCAGTACTAAATATGAAAGTAATCATCCTATTTGCTAAAATTAACATCTGTTTTCTTCAGGAAAGCAAACTAAAAAGCTTATTTGTGTTTCAGAAATTATGTCTTTCTGCTCTCAATCGTATCAGTCAAAGGAGACGTTTGGCTGTTGATTCATGGAAAGCACCTTTCTTAAGTCTCACATTTAACTTTGTAAACTACGTAGCTTTTAAAAAGTACAAGTAATGAAAAAAAAAACCACCGAAACCCATGGAAAGTAGAAAGGATGCATTACACAGGAGAATACATATAGCATGGAACAAATCAGTGTCGCGGGAGGAAAAAAAAAATAAAAAAATCAAAAAGGCAATTCAAGTGTTTCTGTTTCTTTCCTCTGATTACAAGGCCAAAAAGACAGTAACTAGAACTGATTTAAATATCAAATAAGACTGTTTTTTTCATTCCATCTTAAATCAGTTTATCTCTAGAGCTAATTGCCATATGAGTCTGTGTAAGACCAACTAGAAAAAAGTAAATGTATATTCAAACTGGGTAGAAAACTGTCTCCATTTAAGGTTCAGTGCAAACCCCACAGAGCAGAATTCCTACAGGCCCCCTCTCCCCCTCCCCTTCCCTCCCAAGGGAGGATACAAAGGGAAATGAGGAAGGAAGCGCCTCACATGAAATCGGAAGTGAAGACTATGAACAAAATTTAATAGGTAACAGATAAACAGGGAGAAGGAAATATTAAGGGAAGGGGGATACAGAAAAAAAAATATACAAAACCAGTTCTGGGATGGGGATGGATTGTGCAGAGCACATGAAGCCAGGCCTAGCTGAGCTAGATTGCGGTCCCACAGCAGCACAGTCTCAGGGAGAGAGAAAAGAGGGGTGAAACCCAACCTTCCTGTCCTTTTACAGAGTGTGGCAGGGAAGGGGAGGGAATACCAGTTGCCCTCTGACCCCTCAAGGTCCTACAGTTACCAGGTGTTCGTGTGCCCCCCCCAATTTGTTAACTCTTAAACCACAACAAAAATAATCATAAAGAAAGGCATTAAAAATGTGTACATTAATATAAACTCTTGCTGAAAGGTGTGAGCCATCCATTCACTGACTACAAAAGATTCCTGTAAGGGCTCTTTTCATGCTATACAGCACGTGTGTTCTGAAACACGTAGTCTGATATATATTTGACAGTTACAACCAAAAGAGGGAGTTCAAGCAAGGGGTTTGTCCAGTTTCACCACCTAACCCTCCATCAGATCAGCCTACTTTCTCCAAAGTCAGCAGTTCACACTCAAAACTTGACCTGTGCAGTAGTGAGCACTTATGGTGGTGGCAAAACCACACCTTCTGTGCTGTGACATGGCCTCTCCTCTACTAGGGTACCTCCCAGTCAGCAACACAGAAGGACCTTGGGCAAGGCTGGCTTGACTTGCTACAGCAAGTTCAGAGAAAGGCAACCAAGCTGGTGAAGGGTCTGGAGAACAAGTCCTAAGAGGAGCGGCTGAGGGTATTGGGATTGTTTAACTTGGAGAAGAGGAGGCTGGGGGGAGACTTCATCACTCTCTACAACTATCTGAAAGGAGGTTGTAGTGAAGTGGATGTGGCCTCTTCTCACAAGTAAATAACAGGACTAGAGGAAATGGCCTGAAGTTGCATCAAGGAAGGTGTAGATTAGATATTAGGAAGAGTTTCTTTACTGAAAGGATAGTCAGGTGCTGGAATGGGCTATCCAGGAGATGGTGGAGTCACCATCCCTGGAAGTACTCAAAAAACATGTAGATGAGGCACTTGAGGACATGCTCTAGTGGGATGGTGAGGTGGTTTTTGGGGTTTTTTTTGGTTGATTAGTTGGTTTCTTTGAGTTGACAGTTGGATGTGGTGATCTTAGAGATCTTTTCCAACTGTGACAATTTTGTGATTCTGTGACTCCGGGAACAGGGACCTCCTTGTTCTTCTGCTAGTCTGTCTGAGCAGGTATTGAGCACTCTGGGGAAATGGACACTTTTGGAGAGTTCTTCCAATTAATCCCAACAGATAATCCCCCAAAGTCACTAAAAAGCCAAGAACAAAACAACTCAATTCAAATAAATAATATAAGCATTCCTATCTTTCTTCTACTTCTCATTACCACATAGATAAATGAAAGGAAGGGATTATTAAGTCAGAGCAAAGGTTCACTGAGCTCATTCTCCTCTCTCCAGAAACAACCACAAAGGAATGTCTGGTGAGGAGTGTAAGGCCAGGCCAAACACCCAGAGGCCCTTCCCTTCACATACTTGCAGCCTCCAGCCATTTTCTTCACCTCTTAATAATCCTCTCAGGACTTCCTTGGCATGAACTTGGCCAGTCTCTTCTGTCCCACTTTGAAGATAGCCAGAAAACAGAAATGATAGTTTTCATACCTTCTGAGATATAAAACATTTGACTAAATCATTACTGAAATCCATTCAGTACCTAAGTGACCAGAGTTAATAGCAGAGTTCCTGCTGGCTGAGTAAGTGCCAAGTCTGATACTACATTTATTCACATACTCATTACTCTTTGAACTGCACCTAAATAACTATGTCTTCATGTAATCCAAGAGTCCTGTATTCTGGTATCTATAAATCAGAATAAGCAGATTTCCCAGACCTGCTTTTGTGCAATTGCAATGCAGGATCTGTAAATTACAGACAATTTGCTTTAGTCTTAGATTGCTGCAGGCTAAGAGAAGGTTTAAACAGCACATGTAATATAAATAAATAAGTTAACATATTTCTAAGACCAAAACCTTTAGAGCGGATGATATTTTAAAATACAGATTTGAGTATAATATTTACTACAAGGACAAAGAACTAGTAGGCTGCCATTAGTGATGTGGAAGGTAATTTAAACTGGTTGCACGTTCTGCTTTTTTTACTAAGAAAAGGAAATTCTCCATAAGCAAATATCAAGTTATAGTTGCCAAATTATTTGTACAACAAGATCATTTTTTTAGCAATTCCTAGGAGGTAGAAAAAGGAAGAAACTCAGGCTGCCTAATCAAAATATGAAACCCCCAGTAGGAGAAGAAAGCTTCAACCTTCCAGATATAAACCATATTACACAGCATTCACACTTGAGCAATTGATAGAATGCTTTACAGAGACAGCCACACAGTCAGCAGAACAGATAACCCTGGAGCGAAAAAGTATATGAAATTCCTATCCCTCCAGGTATTATTCATTTGCTCAAACCGGAGGAGGAAAGATCCAGAGCTTTCGACCACTAAGACTACAAAGAAAATGCAATTATCTCATATGCAGAAAATTTAAGTTTAGTCTGTATTTCCTTATGAAATTTCAAAGGGAAAAATCTCAGTTTTTTAATAATAGAAAATACCAAGTTATCTTCTTTTAATCGAGGTGTTACTGCAGTCAGTTAGAAATCATGACTGATCTTTTCATTTCAAAAGTACAACAGGGTTTTTCAATAGATATTGGCAATTCTTTAGGGCCCAGTCCTAAGACAAAAGCTTTTATGTTGCCTCCACAGGTTTTGCATTAGGCCTTTAGTAAACTGAAATGAAACAAAATCCCAGAACACTCACTCGTGTTTCTCCAACAGCCAACTAAAACTGCAGCAGTGCTCAGAGTCACAGGCTTTCTATCATCTCCTATGAAATATGGTCCAAGTGGAATGCAGGATCAAATTCAAACACTCACAACAGAGGAAAGAAATATGTTGTAGCACTAGGTGTCCTATGAGCAATAGGAATATTAACTGTGATCATACAGGAAAAATATGTAGCCTTTATCTTGTATAAAAGCGCAGAATGAACCAAAGTACTTTCTGATGTCAGATGCTGGCAGCTGTAAGACTGAGCAATGATTTTTTTAAATCTCAAGACTAGCCAATACCTTTTAAAGAAATCTAGACAAAATTCCTTTTTGCCAAAAAAGTTAAAACTCTTTATTCTACTTGTTGGAGAAAGTCTTCTTCCACACTGAGTGCACAGATCATTTCCATTTTACTTCTGTAGGCTACTTGTCATCCACCTTTGGTGGAAGAAATGCAACTAATGTAGAAATGTAAGAACACAGGCAAAACATAATCACGCTCCAGTGGAAAAGCCTGAACTCTCGAAGAACGAACTAAACAGAGATGTGTAAATTTTCTCTAGCTGAACCATTTAGGAATTAGGAATGAAGAACACATGTCTTTCAGACAGGATTCCTGTACTTGCATAAGGAGCTACTAGTTACATGCCTGGGCTTCCATCACCCTTCCTCCTGACTGATGTCTCCAATTAGCCTAAAGAGTACAAGGACTCTTTTGCTAAGCATCTAGGAGTCCCTTTATACCATAACATTCTTCATAAAAAAAAAACCAGTGCTGTCCTGCACTACCATTTTTCCCTCCTTTAGGCTATTTTGGTTATATAACCATCCCAGATTATTGTTCTGGACTGCCTCAGATTGTTACTATTGAATATTGGAGAGATCAACTCCAGAGAATATGTGGGTATTTGTGGCTGGCTATGTACCTTCAGAAAGTGTGACGGTGTGGAGGGACACAAATACCATACAAGTGCCAAGGTTATCGTGACGCACAGCCTGCTGTGGCTGTCTCTGTAAAGCATTTGAGCAACGGCTGATGTGTGAATGTTACATAATATGGTTGAAATCTAGAAGGTTGAAGTTTTTCCTACTGGGACTTTTGTATTTTGCTGAGACAGCCTGCTGCTAGTTATTTCCTTGTCTTTTCACTAAGGTATTCATAGTTTAGAAAGAATTAAATCTTCTTGAAGATTTCGGGAGCTTCAGCTAGTTAAAATTTTGAAAACCACCTCATTTCAGTTTTTACTTGGGAATGGTTCCACTGCTCACCTGCGTTTGAAACTCATTAGAGAAATTATTTCATACAGCACAAAGACAGAAATTAAAAGGGAGATTATTAACATTATAGCCTGCTAACTGGCCCATAAAAAGCTACAAATACCCATATCAGTTAGTCTGTATACAAGTCAAATCACTGAAGTTCTACTTACTATTATTAGGAAGTATGTAATAGAATACTAAATAGCTGCCTTAAGACAAAGACTTTCCTTTTTTTTTTTTTTCTTTAATCCTTTTAAACTCTTTTAAAATTACATTTACTCAAAAGCATCAGAATATTTGGATTCTCATGACAGCAAAAATCCTTTTAATCTTGAATAGTTTCAAAAAGACAGAAACTTTTAAATAATTTTGATCTGCTCACATCTTCAATTTTCCTCTAATCAAATATTCAATAAAAGACTGTCAACAATTCCACATACTGGACAGCCTAGAAAATATGTTGGAAATAAATATTACTGCATTTCTGTTGCACAGTATTTGTAAGATTAATTAGGACTAAAATTTAGGATGAAATCCTATCTAATTTTTTTTTTCTCTCCACATGTTATGGTTTCTATATTATGATTAAAGTCTTTTGCTACTCTTTAAAGCTAAAGTCTGGGAGAAGCTATTCACTAACCCTGAGTTTATGAATCCAAAATAATGAAATCATGTCTTTTCTTGTTTTAAAGCCTACTTGATGGCTAAGGATTGAAAAGAAAAATCAGCGGGCCTTTACTAGAAGGCTTTCAAAAGACGACACAGAAACTGATAGATCAGATGGTTGATAAATGGCAGATTGCCAGAGAGTCATCCATATGGCTCTCCAGATAATGTTTGAATATGATGAAAGTTTTCTTTGATTGAAAAGCCTACAGTTTCAGACGCTTTCCTCACACCCTGCAACTTGCATTAATAAGACTCAATTCAGAACAAGTTTGCCATGCAAAACACATTCTCATTTGGCCAGAAGATGGTCAGTTATTAACATAACACCCATCCATGTTTTCAGGCTCCTCAAAAGTGAAGAAATGAGTCTTACTGTTAAGAACCAACTCTCCCTAGAAAAGCCACAGCAAGGAATCAAGACAGGTTCAACTCTGCTAAAATGTGATGGAAATATGCGCCATCAGATTTAAGCACCAAAATTCTAAGGAAGGAGTTTCTGTTTCCAACAGCTTACTACAAAATGAGCAAATATCCATTTATTTTAAAGTCCCTCAAGATTCCTAAGTGACAGAGCAAATGGGTTTTTGGATTTTGTAAGTGCAAACAGGCATAGGCTGACCCTACTTAGACACTTTACTGACATAATAGCACAAAAAAAAAAAAGTCAGTGGAAATTGCAACTGCACAGAATCACGGCAATCAGGCTACATGTAGGAAGTCAGGGTGAGAGGAGGATGTTTGATGAAGCCCAGAGGATCTTTGACATTACTGTTTACATTGGTGGTAAGATCAAATTTGTTACTGTATATATATATTTTCGAGAGATAACACAAAATGTTCATGCTGTCAACTGCTTAAGTATTTTTTTGTAACCCCGGGCATTGCTAAGATTTACAGCTGCTTAGGAGAGCAAAGAGCTGATTGCCTGTGTTTCAAGAACTCCTACTTTCCAGTGTGAACATAATATTTTATCTACTAGATAATATTTTCATGCTTATATTTTTTTGACTGAATATACTGCCTCTCTCCACTGCACATAGACGGACTGGAAGCAGAGAAAGTACTAGACTACTTGTATTTCATGAAGCTAAAGACTGAGATGCCCTAATACAAACAAAGAGTTTAAATGTGATTAAATGGCAAGTTAATGAGTGTAAGCAGAGTCCAGGTTACATAATGACTTACGCTTCAGCCATTTTCGAGTTCATGTTTGAAAAATTAAGTCTCTGCTACCTCTAGCTGACCAAGTTCATACTTCTGCTTTGGTTTGTGCTTTAGGTTCAGATGAGGTGTATCAAATATGATTCACCTTTTTAGAAAATCCAATCATTTTTGTTAGAAACAAATACTATTTGTTTATTAATCTCTCAAATATGTCAAATGGATTTTTAATTGAGAAGTAATTGCATTTTGCCTTGTACAGTCTTTGTTGATTTCATAAGCTTATCATCAATCCTTTGGTGATTTCTCACCTGATAAAGAAATAACATATCTTATTAATTACGTTGTGTAATAACAAATCTCCTATTTAGAGGTACAATAATTAGATTGGGAAAATGCTAGGAAAACAAGAAAATTATTCCCCAAGGTAGAAGGATTGTGGGTTCTACTTGAAAGGAAGAGACGCAGTTTGCAAAGTTGATTAATTAGTTTTAAGAGGATCTCAAAAAGCTTGGTACTTTGAAGTATGCAATCAGTTTGGAAAAAAAATATATCTGTGCTACAAAGATACCTTGTACCAACTTTCAAAATATTATCTGTGGCAAAACACAGCATTTGCTTTGCTGTATGAAAAACCTGTTTTCACTTTTGGAGACGCAGTATGATAAATTTTGGCAAGCTGAGTGATTTCCTATCCTATGATTCATTTGGCGAGGCAGAAATGCTAAACAAGAAGCTTGCCTTGAATTTACATATCCCATCCACACAGTTTCAGCTGCAGCAGCTGAGAGTGAAGAAGATGCGAGTGAAAGTGAGAAGTCTTTTTGGACAAGAGTCTGTGATGAATCACACTTAAAATATGTGGTTATTGTCCATCATGTGCCTATTTTTATCATTCTTATTAGACATCCAAAAAAAAGTAAAAATTTCTATACCTCTCATTTTGAGACCTGTGGCAGAGATGAATAGATAGTTGAAATGAATGATGTGAAGCTGACAACCGCAGCAAACTGTGGTTCAGAGCAACTGTGAGCAATACAGCTGTGGCATCCTGCTGAAAATATCGCCCTATCTGAACATATGGACAAACTTAAACAATGAATGAATGGTGTCAGGGAGGGGAAAAGACAGGAAAAGAACACTAAATTCTTTCAGGTACCTAAAACGGTATCTGAAAAGTCTCTCTAGTACAGAAGATCAAGAGTTGTCCTCTGAAAAAGCAAAAATATAACAAAAAGAACCAAACATAGGAGTTGCTTATATCACAATGTTGGTTTGAACTTCCATTTCCTCTTTCTCACGGCAAAATTTGAATAAACAACATTTCTGCCTGAATAAATCAAGTAACAAAATAGTAAAAGTACATGAAGAGGAGTCTTATGGTTTCAAATGAGTACCTGGAAGAGCAATGGGACATTATGGATCAACAGTTTCCTGTCATTTGCCTATTGGCTAAACTTTTTTTGGCCATCAGCTGGCCAGTGATTTGAGCCATTCAGCAGTAACAAAATAAAAAGAAAATGAGATAGCAGCATGTTTTTACTTGTTTCATAACTCTTCAAAGATACATCCTCTTCTCAAATATGTCATACAGTTAATTGATAAATAATAAAAGCAGCAGCCCAAGCTCCGCAGACTTATTTATTTCATTATTCTTTCCCACCCTTCAGAAATACGCCTTTTCTCACTTCCAAAACCCAACAGGACATTTTTTTTCTTCCTCAGCTCTTTAAATGTGAGGCCCATCAGGCCTCCTTGACAAGATTATCCTGCTTCATAATGCAGGATCCGCCTCTTGTTGGATACAGCAAAGCTATACCGTATAGAGGCTATACCTTTATAATTATGTGGCCTATGTCACTTTTCCTTACCTGTAGGATTTCTGCAGGACTTCTTGATACACCACCATCAAAACGTCCATTATTGAAAACAAATAACTTTCATCGTCTTCCAAATGACAGTCACTTTCTTCTTTGTCCTCTAAAATTTACTGGTTTTTTAAAATAAAGATAGATTTCTTCATATAAAACTTTTTTTTCCTTTTATCTCCCTCCTCTTCACCCTCCTTTGCAGTAATTTGTTACTCTGGAAGAAACTATTCAAAACCTAAGTTCAAAATCTGACAGTTAAGTTCAATATTTTGAAAGTAAAACTAAAGTGTCACAGACTTAAAACTTTTTGATATCTGCAGTCCTAGTTGATTGTTTCAGCTGGTGGTGAAACTCGGAAAAATAATCTTTGTAGAAATTATTTGAAAGAATAAATTTGCTTTTTATGTGTTCTAACTTATCTGGATTTAAAGTCCTAAGACATTCATTTTTGAAACATAACTGGCCTTAACGAGTCATCTCCTCTGCAGCACCTTTTTGAAGCACAGAACATTATCTTTATGCCACTTGTCACAGAGAGGGTTTATTTGTGAAATATTTATTCCATTTCTTCCTGATTATTTCACAATCTCTAAAAAAAAAAAAAGCATTCATGCAACATTATTTCACTTAATGTAATCTGCAAATTCCTGCTATATTTCATTCTATCAAATCAACATTCGTTGACTTTCTCTCTCATGTCACCCACTCCAGCAGCTGTGTCCTTGACGAATCTGGATAGAAATTAGTTTAGATCTGACAGCATTCATCTTGTTTGCTAATTTTAAACTTTCTCTTCTCAATTCAAACATCTCTTCATTCAGCTATTCCTGATACCCATTTATTGGCAAATACAGTAGTCCCCGGCAGCTGGCAATATGAATTATACCTATTTACCCTAGAAATGGGCCAGCACTGCAGAATTTAAGACTGGTTAAAAAACAAAGAGAGGTGACTGTCAGAAGAACTGTAATAACTGCTGGAATTTCTAGACAATCAATTTCTGTTATTGTTAGTGACATAATAAATCTTAATAAACATTGTTTTTAAAAGCTTAGAAAGATAAAATGTAGTTAAAAGTTCTCCACATGCATAGCTAATCCTAACGTTCCTGCTTTTTACGAGCTCTGTATATACTTTATATATGCTTCTCAATAACCTTCTAGCCTCTTCCTTATAACCACACACATCAGCTGAAACTCATAAACATTAGTTTTTAGGTTCATGGCTGAAAACAGCATGGCCTCATCTCTTTTCACAGATTACCAGTCTGGTAAAACTTCTCTTGTGTGCTGACACTTATTTTAATAATAGATATGGAACATTTCTTGTTTCCTAAATGTTTAATACAGACTGAATGCTCAAAGGTGCTATCTTGTGAAATCATTTGCTTTTACATATTTCAATGTTAAAAAAAAAATAAAAAATCCCTATTTTAATATTTGAGTAAGGATATAATGAAAATTCCTCCACTTGGCCACAGATGCACCTGCAGAAGTCCAAAGTACTGAAGAATCCCAATTTATATCTTTTACTAATATGATAGACAGTTATGATGGAAAAAGGGTAAGAAGCTTTCCTTATAGTGCTGGAGAAAGCTTTCCTCATGTTGGGTGCAAGGATGTAAAAAAGTTTTGCGACACATTGTTATTCTCCAAAGACTAAGAACGATAGTACAAGGTTTTGTGGTTCCTTTTTGTTTCAGCAAAGCCTATTTTGCTGGAAGGAACTACCCAGATGCTAAGCCATCTGATGAAGGGCATTGATTTGTGGTCACAGCCTAGATCAGGTATTGCTCTTTTCTTTCCAAATCTCTCTTTTTTACTTGCAGAAAATTCCTCACTTCTATCTCTTATGGTAAGAAATGAAATGAAGGGAAACTGTCTTTTGATTATTTTTAAATAGAAAACCAAAATGTGACGAAAGAGTAGCAATAATCTCCACAACCTACTCTCCTGTTCTTACTATTTACAAATATGTGCATACTAAAAATTATACTGTTCATTATGGATATGAATTACACGAGGAAAAATTTTTTAGAAATCAATTGTCAGTGTCCTAGAAATACCATAACTTTATAATCAATAATCTACTACTCCAGTTGATGTATACCAAGGAAATGTAAAAGGTTTTTTTTTATTTTTTCTATTTTTTATATTCTACAAGAAATGAAATGAGGAGAAATTATCTTATGATTATTTTAAATAGCAAATCAAATTGTGTTCAAAGAATAGCAACAATTTCATGCTTTTCCACATCCTACTCTCCTGTTCTTATTATTTATGAATATGTACATACTAAAATTATGTTGCTCACTATGGATAGGAACTACATAAGGACAAAAAGTTAAAAAAAGAAAATACTAGTGTCCTAGAGATACTCTTTATAATCAATAATCTACTACTCAAGTCGAGGTATATCACGGAAACGTAAAAGGGCTTTATATTTTTCTCTTTTTATATTCTACAGGAAATAATGAAAATAAAATGCAGCACACCCTACAACCTGCCATCACAACAGAGCTGCCACAGATACAGAGATATAAAAAGGTTCAAAGAAAAAGTTGCTACTGTAAAATTGGGCAGTTTATTACGCTCCATCCAACAAAAAAAACGTCAAAACTATTTATGAATGTTTATGAATTTATGGGTCCTTCTTGATGAATGTTAAATCTGACTATAATAAACAGGCATTGTAACTAACTGCCACAATTTTGTTAAAATAAATACAACTCATGGTCAAGCTTCTTAGAATATGTTTATGGTACATATTGCAGGCAGATGTAAGCGCGCTCTGTCTACCCCGAGTCTGAAAAAAAACAATCCTCTAGAACTGCAGTGCATGATGTGATGCCTCCATTAATAAACCCTGCTGAGAGGCAGCTTTATTTGTGCAGACTTGCTGCTGTGCTAACACAGTTGTGCGGTTTTCTTTTAGCTCACAGCTCACACAGAATAATCTCAGATGCATGGTAGAAACATACCAGCGGTTTAAATTCCCCGGGAGTAAAAAAAAACAAAAACAACTCCACATTTTTATAACCATGATATACTAGAACCTGTAATCAGCTTGGAGAAGTTGCATGTGCAATTCCATCAACGGGCTGCTCTTCTGACTGAAATGATGCCATTTGTAGAAAACTTAACATGAGATACATAATCATGTTAAAGCAGAGCTGTCTGCAGGCTTTATCTTTCTGTAATTTATTAGTGTATTATTATATTCCTACTTACTATGAAAAATAACTGCAATTTTAATATAGTACTCAGAATGAGGCATATTTAATGATTATGATAGGCAACAACAATATTTATTAATATCAATGACGATCACTGTTGCAGAACTTGTAGTAGATGTTTTTTGTGGTTTCTAAGAAGTTGCCTAATTGCAATCAGAAATTACCAGAAAAGATAATACATACATAGAGCAGCACATATACATCTCTATAACTGATTTGAGGTATAGATACTTTATTTTAAACAGAAAACCAACCTCACTCAGTAAATTCCAAACTTCACTGGATTACACTTCCTTCACTAGCCAACTTCAAAGTAGCAATCGCTACTTTTTTCAACACACTAAAAGAGGGATGAATATACCAGCCAAGAACTCTTTCCTCCAAACTGCCCAATAAAAAAGCTATGGAGTTTGTTGCCTTGTTACTTTTTTTATTATTTTGTTTTATGCAGGCAGAAATTTTCTAACACACTCTTTAAAACAGAGATCCTATAATAGTCTATGCAGAAATGATAGATTACATGTCAGCCCTTTAAAACAAATACTAAACTGTAAAGGGTCCAAAACCAGCCATTCCAAAGCAAAGTGAGTTTTGTCTTCCCTGACTCCTAACTCCTCTCTCTCTAATATTTCCTTTCTGCATTAACATTCTCACTAAATAAAGAAATGCTAATCCAGCCCTAATATAGAATCTCACATGTATAGACTACACTATGGATTGATTTAGACACTCATTCATCATGCGCTAATTAAAACCATCTTTTTTCTGTTTAATTATTGGTCTCTAATGACATTAGATGAAGACAATGTGCTTCTCGAGGAGTTGACAAGCACAAATTCTTTGGCAACAGTGAAAGCTGTCATGCACTCGGTGGTTTCAATTTTCTTTCAAAATTATGCTGGAAGAAGCACTTCTGCAACGCCTTGGGAAAAAAATAAAATAAAAGTAGTGAACATCTGCTGATATTGATTCTCTGAAGCTGAAACTTTATGAAACCATAGATAGGATGCATTTGACGAGCGTTTTTCTGGAACACTTTCAGACTTAAGCAAACAACATCTGTTAATATTGATTTTTGGATTATATTGAAACTTTCAGAAGAATTACAATCAGTGGGTGATTGAAAAGTGTTGCTATATATGTTAAAGGATCAAACACTAAATAAATGCTTAAAGGATCAGTTTCGCTTTAGCTGCATTAATAATCTACAATCACTCCCTTCTAGTAAAAAACAAAAATAAAGGTAAGAAAAACATTTGCTTTAACACAGGAAAAGATTAGAGAATAAAATTATCACATATGAAAGTTGGTGAAAATGTCTGATGCAAAATTTTTCGGTTCTACAGCTGACACAAACATTTCTAAAGCTACAGTATAATAAAAAAAATATTAAATAAGTCCATAAAAATCATCATTATAGTTGAGGAATCCTGTTTTGGAAAGACTTCTTAAAAAAAAAAAAAAAAAAAAAAAAAAAAAAAAAAAAAGAGGGAATTTTCCCTGATACTCTAGAGCTTTTGAATAATTAACAAAATTATCAGTCCTGGTTTACTGATACCAAAGGTATCTTTACATTTGAACTTTGCAATGTTTAAGTGGCATTTTCCTTTAATGGTGAACTTCTAGTGACATGATCAATTTACTCAGCAGTCATTGATTTAGCGAATGATTCAGTACAATTGAAGTACAAACTGAAGTATCAATATGATTTTTTTTTTTTTCCACATTTCACTTTTATGGTGCCTATTTAACTGCAGTTCTCCTGCAGCAACTGAGCATCATGTATGGGGTATTTTATGCAATGTAGTGTAGTACTAGTACACAAACCACTAAGGAACAGGAAATATTATGGGAAACACATCAATAGTGTACAATTAATAAAACCAGTTCTACAAAAGAACGTAGTTTTTAAGAAACTGTTTTCTGATGTGACTGGGTTTGCCAGTTATTAAACAGAATTAAATCTCCTTCCCATGACCATGGTAAGAATCACATGAAAGAATGTGCTCTTCTGCCAACCTCCCACATCTCTTCCAGTCATAGATTAGGCCTGGATATGAACAGCTAATGGTACTAATGAATCATCTTCAGCTAGAGGTCACACAACTTACATACACTAGTGGGTGTTGGCAAAAGTCGCCTGAATGCTACCACCTGCCTAAAAACCAGGTCATTTATTCACAGAAAATATTTCAGAGGACAGACTATTCCATTTTATAAATTTACTTTTTCATTCAAGTTTAGGCTGCTACTCTGCCCTACAGAAATTCTATTTGCACTTGAGAGATTTCTTGAAGTCAAATCCCAACCATATGGAGGTAACAGTCAGTCCTATTAATCTTTCACACCATATGAAGTACCACCAGCCAGTCCAGTATCTTGCTGGTAAATCTAAGCAAGACATGGGTAATGTTAGTAGTCAGAAAGAAACACTTGACAGCACTACGTGCTTCCTTCAGCGGAGAACATCTGTTTGCAAACCATCAAACTACCATGAAAAAATTCAGGATTTCTTGTTGATGATGATAGTTGCCATGTAGCTTGGACTGCTACATATATACACGTCTAGCATGTTACACAACATAGACCTTCCCAACTCCTAATAGGTTTATTATATATAATTTGTAACTTCTTCAGCTTTTAGAACTTATTTTTTCCTTAGATTTTTGCAGTACAAAACAAGGCTTTATGCACCAATCTTAAAAGAAGCTGCAGCTGGTACCAAGCATCTTATCTGTCTTGTCCTGGACACAAACTGGAGTAGCACCACGACTCTGGGCTGACAAAGCTCACCACTTTCACCTAGTGCAAAACAAGATTCATTAACTATTTAGTATATCACTAAAGAGGCTTATGCCAGGAGATACAGATATTTATATGGAGAAAGACAATTGCAAGAAACACGTATCCCCAAAAAAAGACACTTTTCAAAGGGCTAATTGTTGAAGAATATTCAGAACGAAGGTCACGCACTGAACTGAAGAAGATTTTCTGATAATACAGGCACGGAGCATTTAAGAGATATAAAAGAGAAATGGCAGCTCTTAAGTACTTGTGGAAATGCTTTAATGGTTTCTAGTTCATAGCAGCTCTAGCCATAGTCCAGAGTGCTTCTGAGGATCTGAATCAGAGTCAACATGCCATCCACCATTCTTCTGTTCTTCAAATATAACATCAATCAGTAACCAAACAGCACTCCTGTTTTATAAGCATCCCTTTGCAATACAAGTATTGCACAAATTAAATGCTTTGATGTTATGTGAGTTATAATGAAAACTGCAGACAAGGGAAAAAAAGAATATTCACTCCTGACAGCATTTCCCGCC